>JAADWA010000322.1:0-31456 GCA_023335935.1 Pythium phragmiticola | reverse complement strand
GTATCTCCCCGCATCATGATCAATCATCATGATTCACGACCCCATCGCCAGAATTCAGTATTATCTATCTAGCACGAGCCAGGCACACCACGAGCGGGACATAAGTGAATAATAATATATATAAGTGAAGTAGTGAACCAACTTGGACCGCAAGCATTGTCAGTACCACGGAATCATTGGGACCGAAGAGAAACCGGAGTGGTCTCTGCGGCGTATGTCTCGGTCGGGGCATCCTTTCAAGACGTTCGTAGTCAGCCATCCACCTCCCAAGTGTTGGTGAGTGCTGCTGTGGGAGGGTGAGAAATGGAGCTCGCTGATTTCCCCCATTTTCTAATACGAGGCGGATCACGGGGATAAAGAGGACTCAGGTTTGTGACGTCTCATTTTTTGTGGCTACGGTCGATTTGTCAGATTCTTTTAGCCCTCACGGCACATTGTATTCTGCGATTTCCGCAGGTTGACATCCCCTAGTGGCACTGTTTGGATCACGTCCAAGTTGTAGAGATGAGACTCGGACCTGACCCCCACAAGATCTGGTGAATTAGTCTTGACCCCCTTGGTCAACTAGTCTGTGCTGTCGACTCACTCACCCTCACTCACAGCGACGATGCGGCTGCTGCCTCGGCTGCCTTGTGGTCTTGGTACATCCGCCGATACACAGCGTCGCCTGGGTGATCCCATGTGCTTTGCCCTGTCGCAAAGTTGAAGTAATAGAGCTCCTGGGTGTCGATCGTGCGGCACGCTTTCCACGAGGCCGGCAGCGGCGCCTTGAGTGCGTCCCTAGCAATCCAGAGCAAGTGACGATCGGCCTCCACATCCATGCCCAGCCAGGCTGCGTACTCGCGAAGCTCGGCGTTGCTCGGCTCGTAGTTTGGCAAAATGGTTTCTTCTAGCACAATGCTGCCCGTCTCGTTGGATCGTGTGGTGGTGGACGCAGTAGCTGGAGAAGATGTGGGTAACGTCCCGAGACGATTGGGTTCCGTGCGCCGCGGCGCTTCAGCAGGATGGTTTAAGGTCACTGGTCGTGCGTCATCTCCAGCGCTCTGCATCGTGCGTGGTGGTGACGAGTCTGCGGAAATGGCGTACTCCGCCAGCAGAGCATGGTCCGCCAAATGATGAGCGAGCGTCAGTCGTGACGGGAACAGACCAGGACACGACGGGCACGCGTGTAGGTGCTGCGTCGCCGACGCAGGCAAGATCGGCGACATGACGTTGGGTACGCTTGATCAACCTCTTGTGCCTGTTCGAAAGAAGAAATGGCTGAGAAGACTTGTGCCTTTTCCAGAATCTGTGACGTGTGTAAGTTCGCCCTCTTCCCAACTTCAACATCAAGCCATTACCTGAGTGCATTCAAGTTTTAACTGGTCCACATTCCATAGCGCATAGTCGCCAGAAGTGGGGGGTTTGATGATGCGCTTGGCGTCGGGCTTTTGCGTCGCCGTCCATTTCTTGCTCACGGCCGTTTTAGGCGTGGCGCCTTCTTCACGCACAACCTCTTCTTCACGCGCGCCTCCGTCTCCCAACGACTCCATGGTTGCAAGTCGCGTCGTGTTTGTTTTGGTGACCTTTCGTGGTGCGTGGGTCATGATCTCGTTAGGAACGCATTTGAAACTTCCATCGGATATACGTAACATATGGCACCGTGATCCACGGATCATGCCCTCGTTAAGAATGCCCCTGAGCTATGGAGGACAAGCTCAAAATGCCGACAATAAAGCACGATCAAGCATCTCACGAGAGGACAAGGCGAAGAACTTCTGCGTATTCATACTGTCATTCGCACCAGTCGCTTTTGTTGTCGCCGTTAGCCCTGCAATACTCTCTCTTCATCCATCTAGAATGCGGGAGCGTCGACAGGTTATGAGAAACGAGAGCTACTGTATCTAGACCCCACACTGTAGCATCGACCACGTATATTCGGCGCAAACTCCCGTCCACGTCTCTATCAAAGTATCAAGACCAGCTCCAACTGACATGGATGCCGTTGTGCCCAATGCACTGGTCGAGATGGAGAGACATACAACTTCTTTGCCTTAGTTGTTTGTGTTGTTCTTCTCATCGTGTTCGTGCACAACCACCAGCTCTGAAATCGCAAAATGCTCAAGCTTGCGGGCACACTTCTCTTCCCCTTGGTGTTCGATCACCTGGCGGTGCAGCAGCAAAGCGGGGAACTCCTGGTCATCCATCATCACGCGCGCAATGGCCTGAGGCGCAGTGATCCGAGTCAGTGGATCCAAGCTGGTCTTAGCCACCGTTGATAGAACGCAAACGGCGAGGATCGCACAGCCAGCAAAGGTGAGCAGAGCGTTTTGAAAGGGTGTGGATACCACCACAAGAACGGCCTGCGTGTTGCCGTCAAAGTTAAGCGTCATCTGCATGGCGTCTGGATCCACTGCGATAGTGTCCTTGACGACTGCGTCCTGGAGGAGAAAGAACATCGCGGCCGTGTACGCCGTCTGGAGGCCGTGCTCGATGTACATGTGGTTGTTCAGCTTGCCAGCAATGTGTCCTTCCAGATTTGCGTCACAATTCGCTGGGCTGTTGGAGTTCGGGTTTGGGGTCGTGCCATTCGCCCAGTCGATCTTGCCGACGTTGTGCGGCAGTAAGATGTCTCCACCTAACGTACTGTTGAACGGGGCCTCGCTCACTTCCACCAGGGACACAGCACGAGGCTTGAAGCCCCACATCACATCCGACGGCAAAATCAACTGCGTGGGGAGCCCGTCGGCACTCACGACGAGCCGTTGGGGCTTGGCTCCACCGTCACCTGAGAGCCCCTTCGTACTTAGCGTCGATGCTGAGAGGGGAAGCTGTAGCCCGAGACACTTTTGCGTCGCCGACGCAGCGCCGCACTCGGCTCCAAACACTGTCGCCAAGTTCTCCGGTCGCCACGACAGACGGCCGATCGTGATGGTGTAGATCTTGCGCAGGTTTGTGATCAGCGCAGCATCGCCATGGCCAGAAACGGATTCGTTCTGAGTGAACGAATCAGCCAGGAGCCGCGTGCCGACACTCATGATCATGAACGACGAGTTGGATGACTCTCTACACGAAAACGTCGACAAACCAGCCTGGATGGTCGTCAAACTCTCGCTGCCATTGGTAACGCACGTGCTGAACGCATGGACCTGCTGCCGTGCATCGAGCGTAAATCGACTGGCAAGGAACGGCTGGTACACCACACGCTTTGGCACTAGACACGTCGCGCGCCACGGCCCACAGTTGGCATCCACCGCCGCACGACCTTGGAGAACCTCTGTGTACCGAGTCGAACTGTCCCGGCTCGTTGCAGTCGCGAGGAGGCTTGGATCGATCTCAGTCTCGAACGTTACGGCGTCAAAGTCGATCGTGGGCGAAATCTCAACGTGTGAAAGCTCGACGCCGATGTTACGCCGTGATGTTTGTGTGGCGTTGGTGAACTGGCGCCTCACGGCCGGCGGTATCGCCTTGAGGAGCCAGTCGCGTTTGTCCATCTCAGTCGCCTTCGCAGAGGGGGGAAGCAACCCTGTGACGACCGCTGTCTTCTCGGCAAATTGTGTGTCGGCTGTATCTCTAGGGTATCGCCTGTCCAAGTCGGCTTGGTCCACAAAATCATTCACTCTTCCCCACGGCAGCACGTTCGGCCCGACGGTCATCATGTACAGAAAGAGATCGGCGGCCAGTGACGCATTCATGGGCAAGTCGGCGCTCTTCACATCCTTAGTTGCTGTCGTGCTCGTCGGGTTTACGACCATTCTGAGTGTATTGGCCGGCAGTGCCTCCTGCAAGAGTCGACTCTGCCACTCGCGCTGCGTGAAGCCGTAGTCAATTGTTGGGAGCGGGATATCTGCGGTCGGTTTGTACTCCAGTCGGTTGTTATCCCAGTTACAAATCGACTGCTTGAATGTCACGCATGGAAGCACAACATTGCGAAGCACCGTGTTGGTGATCAGATTGCCGGGTGTGTTCTCCGAGACTGTGTTGGTCACCGTTGTCGTGCGTGCTGCCACAGTTGTATTGAGCTCTGATGCGACCGAGAGATCGGAGGCCACAATCACGGCACGGACTTCCATCTCACGGAGCTGCACATTGGCTGCGTTGAAGCCGTTGCTGATCAGGTAGCCAATGCCCACACTGATGACGAGGCGACTCCATACCTGGCGCCACGAGATCGTTGACTGCATGAACGCGTGGGCCATGAAGTGCAGCGAGACGAGTTGCGCGAGAAGGGCCACGAAGATCTCAATGGGTTTGCCAAAGGCCGACGCGACGTTGCCAGAGTACGAGTTGTAGTCGTCCAGCAATCGCTCCCGGACCGTGGCGTTATTCGTGCTCGCATCAAAACGCGAGAGCTCCACACCTTGCCTGAGTACAAACACGATGGCCACGATCGCTGCGAGCACAGGCGCTGAGAGGAGAAGAAGACGGCCACGCCGAATTGAGACGGTGACTGTAAGTGGCGCGGCCCCTGTTTGACCCTCTCCATTGGCGCCGAGCTGCGTGCACTTTACAGGCGCTGGGACGGAGCTGCCTGCGCCGTCTTGTTGAGCTGAAGCCACAATCGAGTCGGACGATCCGAACTTGTGAAAGGTCGCCCTCATGCCCGGACCTCGATGGTTGCTGGAACTGTGGTCTGTGGCGTGCGATGGGAAATGCGCAATGAGACGGAAGGCGAGCTGTCGGTCTTTTCCGACTGAGAGAAGAGAGTGGTGGCCACGAGGCGTGAAGCAACCGACGACTCCCAGTTCCGTCCGTGTTCTACTAATACGCCAAGTGTCCGTTATTACTGCCCGCATTCATCCCTGACGTGAGTCGTACGTCACTAAAGTGAAGTTCAACTTCAACGAGTCACTTCAACATGGCGCGGCTCGACTGCGTCTCGGCAGACTGCTGCTCCTCGAGCCGCTGGATCTGATAACGCAAACTCTCTAACGTACGTTCCGCATCCGCTAGCTGAGCGCTACGGGTCTCTGCAAGTCCGACATACTTGGCGACATAGGCTAGCGCCGCTCGTGCCTCCGTGATCTCGCGACGCAGATTCTTCTGTTTCTCCTTGAGCTGTGTCTCCTGATACTTCCAGTGGTCAGTGTCCTTCTCGACCTCGTGGAGCTGCTGCTTGATCTCCTCCAGAAACGCCTTCAGCCTTTCCTCTTCCCCCAGCGTAAACTGTTGGACCTCGTCAATAGAAGCAAGCGGCTCGTCACCAACAAGCGACATGCTCTGTAGCAGCACGCGCAGCTCAACGTCTCGCGCGCATTCTTGTGCCTGCAGCGCGTGGCGCTCAGCCACCAAAGCGCGTTGCACAGTCTGTTTGATCGTTTTCCAGTCAGTGGTCTCCTTGTCAGCGGCCGGCTCGTTCAGCCTGAACTCGCCCCAGTATGCGTCGCCGTCGACGCTGACGCTGAGCCCGAGACCATTCAGCTCGCCGTCGCACCACTGCCCAAGGAACTGACTGCCAAACGGATCTCGCTTCACACCGTTGCCGTGGGGATACTCGCCCTGGAAATCGCCGGCAAACAGCGTCCCATTGGGTAAGAGCTGGACGCCGAGTCGCCGCTCGATGTGCTGGTGATCGCCGTCCTGTGAGTCAACGAGCCCAGCATATTGGTGCGTGCCTAACGCCGTATACAACATGCCATGGCCGCACGGCAGACCGGCTAGTCCACCCCAACAATATCTTAGATGTGGCCACCAGAAGCAAAGTTCACGTGCACACGCACCGTCATTGACGCGGCCACGAAAGCACGAGCGATCGCGCAGCGTTTTCTCTGCGAGTTGTGGCTGCATGTCCTCATGAGCTTCTCGCGGTGGGAGGGCGGCTGCCTCTTCCACTGGAGATTGTGGAAGGAGCTGCTGTTGCCGCGGCGATCTATCGCTGCCGACGTGGCTCTCTCCGACCCCTTCGTGCGTCGACATTGAACAGTCTCCTGAGTGCCGCTTCACGGGATCCCCTGTTTAGTGACACTTGCCCATGTCACTAATGCGCGAGCCAAAAGGGAGGAAGGAACATAACGGAGCCAATTCATTTTTTCTGGTACTTTTTCGACAGGGCAGTGGCAAAACCACCGACACAAAGAGGGAGGCGACTCATTCTCCCCACAGAATTCCCCCGTGCATACAATGCCACGGAGAAACGTTGGCTGCCACGCTACAACAGCAGACTGGCCTTCTGGACCGACTCAATGTGGCACGGACCCGCCTTGGATCGGATCAGGTGGCGGCCCTTGTACTCAATTTCTAGCTTGCGCGTCGTCTTGATCTCCTTGTTGATGGCTTCCCAGACCTTGTTCTTCTTCATCTGGATGGGCGTCACGGGGTCCTGCAGCTCCTCGCCCACGGCATACACGCGCTCGCCGACTTCGGCTTCCGGGGCCGGCTCCATCAACTCGACCGTACCCTTGTCGTTCTTAAACGCAAGGATCAGCCCCTTGGACTTGTGGCGCGCGACCTTGACTTCCTTGAGGTTACACAGCACAATGACCTTGCGGTTCAGCACCTCTTCTTCCGAGAAGTACGGTTGGTGTTCCATGACCATCTCGAGCACTTCGTCCTTGCCGACTTCGACCTTTTCGATGTAGTGCTTCTCGCTGTTGGGGTGGGCCGTGACCTCGATGACCTGTCCGACCCGCAGGTCCAGCTGCGCAAAGACGATTGGCGAGCTGTAGACGTCTGACTTGACCATTGTGGAGAGTTGGGAGAAAGTGAGGGAGAGGCGCTTGAGGCTTCGAGGGGAGATTGGGAAATGAGGGAGAATGCGGAGAGGTCGTTGGCTTTCTCGATCTTTCTCTTCCTCTTCACCCTGTCGCTCACGACGGAGAGACAGCTTCTTCTTCTCATCACGCTGAGAGTCGCCTCACAAGAATGCTGCATGGAAAAGAGAAGGAAAGCGGCCATGCGCCATTGCACAAACTTCAACCGCGGGTTGCGGTGGTAAATTAAAATGAAGCAGTGTGATTGGTGGAAATAAAATTTGGAGGGGGATGATTGGCTGGAGGGTGGCACATCTGCGCTTGGAACGTTGCAGTTGAAGCGACGAATTGAGACTCCACCAAGTGAGGAGAACGAAGCGATGGGGACAAAATTGGAAGATCAGCTCGTCAATCTTTCAACGCCACCGTACTGTACCATTTTGTTGGATCTTCGGTTTCTCTGCTGTTGGAAATGGAGCTCCAGATATTCTCGCGGCATGGGCATTAGACGTTGGTATTAATACCGTCCCGATAATGTGCTGCCAACATTGGCGTCGGATTCTCGTGTCATTTGTCGCGGCGCCATGGACGTGAGTCTGCGTGGAGACACGAGCCAAGGCTGAAGGAATGTTGGCTGTTTGTGTCGATTCTTTGTTGAAGATGACACGGGAAGAACCTTTGACATTTCATACTTTAGATGTTGAAGTTGGGAGTCCGATTTTCGGACTGCCTTTGAGAACACCTTTATGAGGCTCACTAAGGGCATGAAGGGCTCCCCTGTAACCAAGATAGTTTGGTGAGATCACGTTAATCCTTCTCGTCAACGACTCAGCCTTCGCGTGTGAATGTGAGATTAGTTTTACACCACGCACTACACGTCCCCCTGGCGTCCGATTTACACCGTGCAACGCTGAGATCTCTGGCGATTGCGCTTCTTCTCTGCCGGTTCTGAAGCAATCCTCGACACGTCCACAGCGCTCCTCATCCGCAGTGCGATACTTGCTAATCGCGCACTGTGCATTCTCATAGATGGACAGATTTTCGGGACGTCACATGGCTTGTTTGCAGCGTGCGCACTCGCGTTGATAAGTCACGAGACACCTGAAACACTTTCGCACCTCGCGCACCTCTCCCTTCGCCTCCCTCTTCTTCTTCATTCGGTCATCAGTCTGAAGCGCGCGTGTCCAGAGCCATTCAGTGATTAGCGCTCTAATGCGCTCTGTCAGCTTCACCTCGCCGTGGGGCTGCCGTTGGGAGTTTTATCGGAGTATCAAGAAACCTACGAAAGATAATAATCCGAGATGGGGATGGGCGGCCGGAACAAAATAAAGAATCCAGTTCAGTCACAAAATGCGACGAAGATCAACTGGCTTGCCAACATGCGTGCCTTTGCAGCTGTGGTCCACTCGAAGCGCTCCAATAGAAGACCCTCATTGACCAACACTCTATCTCTATTTACTTTCCTGCGCGGGAAAATCGCCGTGAAGAACGACCAAGACGCATGGTGAAGCTGCGGCAACTTCTCGGGAGCCGACGAGAGGTCTACTATGAGTGCATGTATACCAAACACAAGTCGCAGAAGCGCAAGGTTTGGCATGATGGCTTTGTCGCGCTGTATGATACGCGCCGCATTGTGCTCTTCGAAGAGCAACCGCCCGAAGGTTCGCTCCCACAGAGAGATGGTAGTGTGCGCAGGTCCTAACGAGTTTCTCTCGCTCAGGCAAATCCATCGACGAAGCAAAAATGAGCGTATACGAGTGGGATCGCAAGGATGACGAGTACATCTCAGTGCCGAAGTGGGTACAACCCAGCTTATCGACTATGGTACTGGATTGGCACAAGGATAACTGACGCTGCACTGTAGATTCTACATTGAAGTGATCAACGAGACGCCGATCGAGATCAGCAGCAAGAACAATGAGACGACTGCGATGTATGATGCGTATGAGAACGCTCCAACCCCGCCAGTCGTGGAAGCCCCGGTGCGCACGGCCGTGCGGCCCGGTGGGTTGTCGAGAGGGCCGAGTAAACCGTCCACCAACACCAAATTCAAAAGCCCAGTCACTTCAAACAGTGCACTGCCACCAACAAGTGTTGACACGTACCGGCCTGTTCATTTGGCCAAACGAACAGCGTCGGGGATGCGCAAGGACGCCTCGGCGGCCGTCGACCAGTTCGATTTTGGACGCAATCCAACCTCTGAGTGGCACTACCGACCCAATGCCATTACTAGATCGCGTGCGTACATTATGGAAGCACCTCTACTACGGGCATCGATATCACTGAGCTGACGAAAGCATTATTGTTGTGCCATGGCTGTGTTGTAGCGGACGAAGTCGCTGCGATTTGGTTTGGAGATGAACTCTTTGAATGATCCCGCAAACTTCCACCACACGACCAACAACATCTCCATTTGAATATTAGAAGCTTTGACTCACGACAGTTTGGTTGAAGCTGAAGCATGTTCGTTGGAACGAAGTTGATCACGGCGTGCCATGGCGCGGCAGTCTTTCCCACGAGTCCCTCGCGCGCCCGAGCGTGGTCGCGAAGAGCCCGTCGTTGTCTTGTTCCACAGAGACGTATCCTCTTCGCCGGTGGAGAATCGTGAGCAGCCGATGGAGCGTAAGCACGAGCAGTACAGCGACGACACACACGAGCACCTCGAGGACTAGCGCGGCCATGATAGGCGATGTAGTCTGGAAAGTGAAGAGGATCCCACAATATGTTACGCCTGGTGTTGGATTGGCTGAAATGATTCATTACCACCAATCAAATGCCTCAAATAATTGTGTGGGCCACATGATGCGAGTTTTTGCTGCTTGGTGTTGGGCCCTATCTTGAGGCTGTTTGCGCGACGACACTTCGACAGGCATTTCTCCAGTTCGCTTGCTTCCACCATGCGCCGCTTCGCGCCTCTCCACGCAGCCACGCGCCGTCGCCTTCCGAAGGCCACGTCCGCAGAGCGCGCTTTCGTTGTCTGGTCCTCATCGTCGAGCGCGTCCTCGTCCGATGAGAGTCCGCCGCGGACAACCGAGCCAGCGCGCGAAGGCGACAAGCAGTCGTTTGCGCGCGAGTTTGTCAAGCCCAGTATGGATGCCTCGTTTCTTGTCAGCAACTACACGGCGCCGGCGCTTGCTGCCGCCTACCAGGACCGGTGCGTTGGATTGTCTCTGTTCTTCGTGGGTTGAGAGTGGGGCATACTCATAGCAAATGATCCAATGGATAGGGAGTACACATTGCGACTGTGCGCCGAATTGCTCAACGAAGGCAAGCTCGACGACCTCCGTGAAGTGCTCAAGCCGTATGAAGAGTTCTCGCTCGAGAAGACGGCCTCCAATACGCAAACACCTCTTCATAAGGCGTTCTCGGCTCGCCACTTGGAGCGGATCCGCAAGCGACTCAGTCGGCTGCCACGGCAGATCACCAAGGCCTACACACGCCGCGCGGCCGTTGTCATCCCATTGTGCACGTACGAAGGTGTACCGTCCGTACTGCTCACGTTGCGTTCGCTGTCAGTGGGCAAACACAAGGGCGAGGTCTGCTTCCCTGGCGGCATGGTGGATGACGACGACATCTCGATCGAAGGAACCTGTCTGCGCGAGATGAACGAAGAAGTTGGGCTCTTGCCCGAGGCGGTCCAGGTGCTGGGCATTCTGCGGTGCGACTGGTCCAGCGTGACGTCCATCACAGGCATCGCCGTGACGCCCGTCGTGGGTTTTGTCGGGGAGATGAGCAACCAGTCGTTTGCTATCAACGAAGCCGAAGTCGAATCGCTTTTCACGGTATCCCTGCACGACCTTCTCGAACCCAAGAACTGGATCCGGCGACCGAATGCGACGCCAGTATTCACCGGAGGCCCGCATATCGTGTGGGGCCTCACAGCCTACTTACTGGACATTTGTCTCACCGAAGTCTTGATGGTCCACGCCCCGCAAGAAGAGTGTTGATTGATGGCCCAGCCCATACATATTTCAAAGAAGCAACCCTCATAGACAAGCATGTATTATTTCTTCATAGTAGTATTCACATCCACCCACAAACATTTATCGATACTGCTTGGTACCCACGGGCAAGGGCGTGAGTGCGGTACCCGCGGCGTAGGCGGACTCAACGCCACCCGATGATGCGACGGTCTCAATGTCCACCTCCATTCCAGCCAAACTATGGGTAGTATTTCGTGGCTGGCGGTTCTGGCGTTTGCGGTAGAGCTTGTAGACAACAAACACGATTGCAAGCACAAAGGCGAGCCCGGCCAACGACGCGATGACTGCGATGGTGGTTGTTTGGCTGTTTCCACTGCTCGCTGTGGTGGAGACCACAGTGCCAGTCGAGCTTGGCGATTCGGTGGGCGGAAGGATGCCGCCACTAGTGGCGTTGGATCCGATGCCGCTAATACCAGGAGGTGCGAGAGTTGAAGCGGAGCCCGTGGTCATGGGCTCGCTGTTGGCACTTCCGTTTGCCTCTGACGCTAGAACGGCTTCGCCCTGTACCGATCCGGCCGCGGCATTCTGGTCACAGCTCTTGCCTTCGTCGCAGTAGAACACGACCGCGCGGGAGACTTCATACGACGAGTAGAACTTCTTGAGGAAGGTGCCGCCAACCACCCAGCTCTGCTGGAGCGACTGCAGCGAGCCGCCAGAGGCCTGGATCTCCACGTAAAAGACGCTGCCCGTTCGCTGGATGTAGTCTTCCATGTCCAGATAGAAGTTCTTCTCCCCAAACGAGAACCGCAGCCGCGGCAGCTGGACGGACCGAGCACAAATGTACATACCCCGGCTTTCCGGCGATTGGCTCTCGTAGCAGCCCGCCGGCAGCAAAAACTCGGTCACAAACACGCGAAAGACCTGTTGCGGCACCACTATGAGCGTCGTGCCCGTGTCGATAATGGCGTCGCAGCTGCCGTTCGTGCGGGGCGCACACGGCGTGATCACATCCTTATAGCCGGCGATCGAAAAGCCCGTGAGGCCGATCGTCCAGTGGGTTGCCTTCTTGAGTGGTATTGAGTACGGCACGAGCTTGTGCTGCGAGACGTAGTTGTCGTCAACGGCATTGAGCAGCAGAAATGAGCCGGACGCGCTGTCACGGGGCGCAAAAAACACGGAGAATTTCGAGAGAAATTTGACGAAGTACCCTGGCACAGACTGGATCGTCGCAAGCGCCGGATACCCAAGTCCCAAGATGCCTTGCGAGCGGCCCAGCAGAAGGCCATCGATACCGGGGCGAGAGGTTGGACTCAGTGCGACGCCAACGCCATAGTCGCGCACGATTAAGCCGCCGAGTTTCACGGTCAAAATCTCGGTCGAGACACAGACCGTGCCTGATCCGTACGTGATGCTGAGCGCTGCCCGCGGACACGTCTCGACGCAGCGCGAGGCGTCGTAGACGTAGCACGAGACCCATGTGTCGGTGGAGCCCGTGTCCACGATCAGCTTGTAGGAACTCGCGCCAATGCCCACGTCGGCATAGTACACAGCGCCGGCGTAGCCCGTCATCGCGAGCCTGTTCGGATCATTTGTGGACGAGCCGCTCGCGAGCTCGCGGGCGGATATCGTTGGAATTCCAACATGTTGATTTTCGTTGGTGTTGGGAGAACGGAACGGGGGAGTGTTCTGGAGGAGACGATGACGAGTGTACGAATGGGGGACCTCTTTGCGCTGCAGTGGGATGCGCTGGACGTCCATGATCCCGACTTTGGCGGATGAGAAGTGACCCCCTGTAGATATAAAGAGAGAGCCTTACGCGACGGCGCCAACACGCTCAGCAACTGCACTCCGCCGGGCTCGTCAGGTTCAGCGTGATGCTGCCGAAGAGGAGTGAACTGTCTGTCCCATGGGGCATGAGGAGCTTCCTCTATGGTAGGCTGGGATGAAGATGGTTTCCCAGCTGTTGACACTTGTTTGGGTCTAGACGAACGCGGATTGGCTAAAATACCGACCAGTTCTCACCCGAACTGTGTGTCACGCTGAAATGCCACCTTTTTGCCGCCGATATGCGGGAAATGTCCAGTGGTTTTTGGCCTTTTTGCAGTTGAAGTCCCTTTTGATCTTTTGACTGTGCGTGCTTGATGGCAGGCGTTTTGTGGTCAGCTGACTGGCCATCCACACAAGACCCATGTCTGAGATGCTGAACTCAGCTGAACAGTTATTATAGAGGCAACAGGATGCATGGGTCAAGGACGCCGAATGCACTGCACGGCGCAGTCAGCTATCAGCCCTCGAGATACGGCTTGGAATTGTTTTCGCTGGGCTGTAGAGTCCCATGCCAGTGCCTGCACCTAGTTCCCCACCATAAATTTTTGCCACCATGATTCCTGATCAAGCAAAAACTTCGATATTTTTTAAAAAGCGCATTTTAGACTGCTGGAAGTCAGCCAGTCAAAAAATCTCAAATCTCGACTCAGATTTGCTGGGTTCTGAAATACGGTTTTAACCACTTTTCGCTCATGACTCCCTTATACTACATCACATATATAGCCACGACAAATTCATAAATTAAGAAAATGACCACAAGGGAACGCATCCCTATCATGAAGCCACCACCGATCAGCGGAGAACCTCTGCCCGTGGAAGCCACCAGCGACCGCAAACACGCTTGTGCATCTCTCTCTCTCTCTGGTCGACGCTCTGCGGTCACCAAGACTCCGCGGGGACCACCTCGTCTTCTACACTATCTTCTCCTTCTTCCTCGCGTTCCATTGCGCCATCACTCGCTTCTCCACGATGCGGCCTCGCCATGTCTTGGCCGTTTTGCTCCCCACTATTCTCGCACATGGCGTTTCGCTCGCAGCTGTCGATGGCGCTTCTACCAATGCTTCCTCAACCATCACGCTGCCGCTCGAGTGGGTCGACCGCCTGGCGTATGTTGCCACTGTGGCACTCGATGGCGTCCCCACCAGACTCGCGATCAGCACGATGGTGCCGTACGTGTGGGTCGCCTGCGGTCTGCTGCCCCCCGCTTCATCATCGACCACATGCCAGCCGGACCGCTGCGATGTTACCATCGACGCTGAAACCAATCGCCACTGCGCGATTCAGCGTAGCGCATCGCTCTCGCTGGGGTCGTCCACGGGTTCGACCGCCGCGATGGACGTGGCACTGCGAGTCGCCCAGTACCACAACCTGACCCAAATCAACGGCACCAAGATCTACGCACTGCCGGCCATGAGACCTGATTATACGGCCGAGCAGCCGCGGCTCGTCACAGGTGCTGTGGGCGTGCTCGGTCTCGGACGTGATGAATCGGCCGGCTTGGAAACAGTCTCCCGTGAGCTTCGTAGCTTTTCGCTGTTCGTGACGAGCGACCCACAAGGGTCTCAATTGGTGCTCGACGTGGGCCCACCCAGTACCAGTGACACCGTATCACCCCTACAGATCCAACTCGGGGACAAGTGGAGCGCCAACTTCACGCTGCCCGTGCGCAACGCCACGCGCGGCAGGGAGGACGACAGAGTCTCGTCGGCCGACCGGTGGGAGCTCAGCCTGCTCGGCGTGCAGTTTGGCGACACGGCGTTCTACCCACGCAAGTACACATGGGTCGACACGGTGGGCGACGATGCCGCGGCCGCACTGTCGTTGAACCACGCCGTGATCCAAATGCCCGTCGAAGTGCTCAAGCGGTTTCGAACGAACTACTTGTCAGCGTGCTTCACTATCCGCAACGCCATGGGCAGCCGTGCCCAGTTGTGCCCCGCGACCCTCAAGACCTCCCTCCCTCCCATCACGCTGTACTTGGGGGCGCACGCGTTCATGTTGGATCCGGAAGATTACACGCACACCCCGCCCAATAACGCGTCCGCAGTCGTCGTCGAGATCGACGCCAGTGACGACAGTGCGCGGTGGGTGTTGGGTGCGCCGTTTCTGCGCAAGTTCGCTACTCGCTTTGGCGTGGTCTCTCAGGACGTGACGCTGTTTTGTCAGCGCAGTGTCTCGTGCCGTCCGCAGTCACGCGACGCGATCGACTTTACGTTCGTCGCGGACCCACCGAGCTGGTTGACCCCGATTTCATCGCCCACTGTTCCGACGGCTGGGAAGCAATCCCCGTCATCCTCTTCTGATGAGATCCCGACGCACACGCAGTCGCCCATGCTGCTGGCCGCGATCTGGATCGGCCGCTCGCTCGCCGTGCTCATTCTGGTCGTGACGTTATTGCGCACAGTGGCCATGTGTCGTGACCGCATCCTGGGAAGGCGGCGTGGAGGTGGCGCGACGGGCAGCAGTATTGCGGCCGACGAGGCGTGCACCATAGCTAGCGAGCGAGACATCGAGGAGAACAAGGCCGAACTGCGTGCCATGGCAGCCGCGGAAGAAGCTGCCGCGCGACGCCAGCGCAGCCGAACGAGTACGACGGCGGTCGAGGACGACCGCGCAGCCGAATACGCGCGGCTCGAGTCGCCTCGCCCGCAGCACACCAGAGGCTGAACGGAAGAGATCCGTGTGGAAGTGGATAAGGGTATTACGGTCCAGTGTGTGTGTGGGGACTGCAAGGGACTTTTGGGGAGAGCTTTTTCTATAATGTCAAAGTGGAGTAGTATTTACAAAGATCTCTTGATAGAGAGAGGAGGCATTGCAATCGGGGGCGTGGGTTTGGGTTTCGTACTGGCGACTTGTAAGGCGCACTCGGTGACTTCACGCAGCGTGGTCTCTCGTCCAGATCGCTGGAATCGTAAAATGTTTCTTCACGCGTCCTCCTTCCATCACCATCGCTAGCGTCTGCATGCGGTTGGCCATTTGCTACGGGGCCGTTGATATCAGAAACGAACCAAAAGCATTGCGTACTGTACGCGAGTTCTGCGACAGGGATCTAACAAAGTAGTGGATTGTTACAATTAGGTCTGAGGTAGTCGAGAGATGCCGTGCGAGGCCGCATTGGACGCGAGGATGGCTTGTGATTGCGCGGAGTGTTCAGCACAGACAAGGGAAACCCCACAGTCTGCGAGGTTTCCCTCATGTGTGAGAATGGAAGCTCTGTGGATCAAGCTCTGTGAGCCACAGACATTCCATTCTCACACGTCGCAGAGATCTATCTGTACCACACAACACGAGATAACCAACCAGATAAAAGAGGAATGAAAGTACACGAATGGCTTCAACATCAGCACTCATATTTCAGCCAATTGATGGGTTCAGTTTACTTTTTATGTCCAATGAAATGTCTTCCATACATAATCCTCCCAGCAACAAGATTCCTTCTTGAGAACGAAGAGCTCCCATGGCGGACGTCGTGCCCACGATGCGCGACCGCATCGCTGTGCTCAGCACCAACGTACACCATCCTACATTAGTCTTACGTATGGTGTACTGCTGTCCTATCTATCACCTCAACTGATCGTCTCCTTCCAACTATGATAGATGTTTATCCGGCCCGAGGGCATCCACAGCGGAGAGTGGTTTGGCACCGGCGACCACAAGGACCTGCGCGCGTCGCTGCTGCTCCGCAAAATGGAGGCGCTTGATCTGGTCATATTACAGGTAGAGACCGTTACCTGTGTATATAGAAGGCGCATCCTCCCAGTGATCTAATCATCGACTGCTGTATTCTATAGGAAATGTTTGAAGCCGGCGTGCGGCAGCAGCGCTTTGTCCAGCGCGCCTATGCGCTCGGCTTCAAGTACCACGCCGGTTCAGTCTGGCCGGCGCTCGCCGACACGCGGCTCATCGACGGCGGGTTGCTCATCCTCAGCCGGTTCCCGATCGTCGAGCGCTCGCAGCATGCATTCTCGCAGGGCTCGGGAAGCGACGGCGTCTGCGCCAAGGGCGTGCTGTACGCGCGCGTGCAGCTCTCGCCCGATCTCTCCGACTCGCTACACGTGTTTACGACTCATACGCAGGCGGGCGACCGCGCGAAAGAGTACGGGATCCGCTCGTCGCAGCTCCAGGAGCTCACGACGTTTGTGGCCCACACGCTGCGAGACGATCCGTACTCGCCGCTCTTGATCACGGGCGACTTCAACCTCGACGCTCGCCACGATCTGTCGCATGACCCGCAAGGCCGCGTCCACTCGCGTCCGTGCAGCGAGAGCCTCGCGTACCAGACGCTGTTTAGTAATCTCCACACCGTGCTCGCGGCGGGCCGCAAGCTTGTGGATCTCATGAAGACCCATGACACGACCAAGCTCGAGGGCAACGTCCACCCGATCACGAACGGCAACGGCCACGCGTCGCTGGTCCACACAGGCGACCCGTGCTCCCACGACAAGGACGGCAAGTGCATCGACTATATGTTCTTCAGCCCGGGCATCCGCGAGCGGCGGTCCGTGAGCGGCGACATCCCGACGCTCTATCTCCACGTCGTGACAGAAGAGACCCACGTGGACCACGGTGACGTCGCGTCCATTGTGAGCGACGTGGAGCAGCTGCCCATCACGCACTTGTCCGACCACTACGGTTTGCGCACGACCTTTGAGATCGAGCTCACGCCCGTGGGGAAGCCCGACGGCTCGCCGGCGCCGCCCGACGTCCGGCTCTGTGAGATCCTGCAGCTCCATTTCCCGCCTCGTGCGTTTGCGCAACGCACCAAGACGCTATGGCAGTGGAAAGTGCGCGTCGCACTCTTGCTCATCGCAGCGGCGTCGGGGTCGGTCTTGTATGTGATTGGCAACGTGCTGCGAACTGTCGTCTCTCGCGGTCGCGGCATCACCAGTGCCTAAAGGTACTGCATTAGTAGAGAAATGAATCCGTAGAAAAGTCGTTTATGATAAGCATGCACATTGGGTGTCCGCAAGCGAACGAAGAAGAATCTATCGTATCCATCCAACTGATGGACCTCCTATCCAGAAAAGTACCCCGCCAATAAACTGTGATCGCACAGAAGTTCGTCCCCACAATTATTGCTCGACAAGAAGAGCGCCTTACGCAAAGGCCTTTTCAAAGTGCGCAATGAGGTACTGCGCGATCGTGTACGAGAACACGAGCTTGGGGCCCACGACGCTGAGCTTGGGCACGAGTCCCTTGAAGAGCGCGCCGGCGCCCTCGTTCTTGAGCAGGTTCTTGATCACGGTCGCGCCACTCTCGGGCGAGTCAAACGGACGCGCCTGCACGCGGGTCTTGATCACATCGAGCGGCTGGGACACTATTGAAATAAACAGCCTATGAGTATTCACCTCACAGAGACAGAGAGAGAAGGATATGCACGTACCGATGATGGACGACGACGCGCCGGCGACCGAGCTGAGCGCGAACTGGAGGAACGACGCGTCGCTGTGGTTCTCAAGCTTGAAGACGTACTCCATCATGAGCGCGTTGCAGCCAAAGAGCGCAAACGAGCCGGGCGCATTGCGCGCAGCGGTCCAGCCGGCCCCACGGTAGAGCGCAAAGCCCTCGGCCTTGACAATGTCGACAATGCCGCGGCCAGCAATGGCCTGCGGGTTGGCCTGCGCGCGGATCTTGAGCACGTCGAGCGGCAGCAAAAAGATCTCGCCAATGCCCACGAGCGAGCCGGCCGTGGCCTGCATCATGACCTTGGCGTTCTTCTCATTGAACGTGTTGGTAAAGACCTCCGAGTGGTTCTTCTTGATGTAGTCGCGCACGATCGGCTGGCCGCCAAACTTGTAAATGCGCTGCGTGATCTTGTAGCCGGCGGCGAACCCCAGGCCGGGAAACAGCGAGCGGTACCGCTGCAGAAGCGGCTTGTCGACGGCATCACGGAAAATGACCTTGGAGAAGCCACTCGCGCCCGAGACGTTCTCCTTGTTGGTCATGAGCCGCTTGGCGACCGTGTCCACCGGGTGGAAGAGGAAGAGCTCAGTCACACCGGCCGCCGTCGAGCCGATGAAGCGCGCGGCGCCCGAGCCTTTCTTGCCGTCGGATGGAGGAGGCGACATGGTTCTCTATCTCTATGTGTGTGGTAATCTGAGTGGCGGAGAGGAAGGCAGAATGACTGACGTCCGTTGATTCAGGAGATCCGGAGGTGGCGGAGCTCTTCGATAGACGGGGGTCTTGGTGGTTGGCTGGGTGGGGCCACTGATGCAGAGTGATGACGGCAGGCTCGTCACCTGGAAGTAATGTTGGTACACAAGAGACAGTGCAATAAGCAATTTGTCCACTAATTTCTCAATTCAAAGAATTGATAGAAGAAACGCATCAATTCAATGAATTGTATGATTGCGAGGGACATTGACGAGACCCCGTCCAAATCGATACGAAAATCCTCCATCAAAATGTATATGCGACATGTGACGTAATGTAGCCATCTTCAAGTCTCTCGGCTATGGCACCGGGGTGCTGAAGCGGCGGGTGTTGGTGTTGACCCCGCTGGAGCTGCAGCTGCTCTTGTTGATGTTGTTGTTGCTGCTGCTGTTGCTCTTCTGGGCCTTGCGCGCACGGCGCTTGGTAATCAGCTTCCACTCGCGCCTGTTCAGATTCTTGTTGGTGAGCAAATAGTCCACAATGTCCACGAAGCCTAAGTAGCTCGCCATCATGTACGCTGGCATCCGCGAGGTCTTGGTCGTCGTCGTGCCGTCGCTGTGGACCTTGGCCACGGTTACATCGAAGTCGTCGTTCACATCTGCATTCGGGCTCATGCACTTCTCGAGCGCCTTGAATTGCTGCAAATCGCCGCGACTCGCACGCACGGCGTCGTGGTACGGGTGCTGCCGGATCTTTTTCTCGTCAAATGTCACGCGTGTTTGCTGCACGGCGGTTTTCAGATTGCAGAGCTCAGCGGCCGTCATCATCACACCAACGATCTCTGCAGTCTTGTTGTTTTCGTTGCCAAGGCCTCCCAGCATGTCGACTCCAGCGAATCCTTGTAGTAGATCAAGACCGGCAGGTTCTCGCGCGGGCAGGTCGGTCAGGAACGAGCTGGAACTCCCCATGCGGCCGAGCAATGAACTCACATCTCCAGTTCCACTACCTAGTAGCTCGCTCGCGGAGCTCCCCATGCGGCCCAGCAACGAACTCGCTTCTCCAGTTCCGCCACCAACCAGCCCACTCGCCGTGCTCTTGACGTTATCCATAAACGCTTCTCCAGTCTCTCCACCGAGCAGCCCACTCGCAGTGCTCTTGATGTCATCCAGGAAGTCACTGTCACCGGCGCTGAGGAGCAGCATCGGATCCACGGGTTCAAACATGTCTTGTAGCGCATACACTGCCGCACCGCCACCCACCATGACCAGCAGCGACGACACAAGTGCCCAGTTGCGGCGACACTTTCGCCGGTTCAACTCAATTTCTTCGTTGCGACGTAGAGACTCGCGCAGGTCCTGAATGTTGCGCTGGAGCGACTCGACCTGGTTGTCCAGGCGGTCCACACGCCACTGCACGTGGTCCGCCATGCGTTTCAGCTCGACGACCCACGCTGCAGTCTCCATGTTGATTTGTGAGTTGAGGATGCGATAGTGTTCGTGTTCCAATGGGGACAGGTGGCCGTGGTCACTCGCCTGGCGAAGCGCGACGTTAAAGAACGCGCTGGCCTTGGTATCCAACACGAGCTTGTTCTCAACGACGTGGTCGCAGGCCGTCCTGACCAGCACCGAGAGACCTCTCTTTCTATCGCCATCGTGAAAGGAGGCCTTTGCCTGCGAAAACAGCAGCGGCAGATCGTACACGCTCGTGATATGGGGCACAAGCGCTTGAAACTGGCCAGTCGTGACGTTGTCCGCGGTCGCAAGCGCGAGCAGACCATCGTGGAAATCGTCTTTCTTCTTCAGGTGCGTCAGCAGTTCTCGCATTCGCTTCTGCGCATCCTTGTCTTGTACACAGTCCACCAGCTCAAAGAGGCGATCGCTTTGTGCTTGGCGTTGCGTGCGGGGCCTGCCCAATGTCGTCTCGTCGCTCTCGACATCCACCGTCGCGATCGGAGAGTCAAACGGATCCAGTCTCGCTTCGTGGACAAGCCACTCGAGAAGCACTGGCTGCTCCCACTGAATTGCGCGCTCGGCCAGCGACGGTTGCCGGGTTGTGAATCTCGCCATGAATGCGGCGACCGATACGTTTGTGACTTGTGCATAGGCTTCGACAATGTCGACAATCTGTCGGCAGTCCTCCGTGTCGATAAGCACGTCGACCACTCGCTGGACGAGTGCTTCGTCGCCAACTAAGAAGGTGGGATACTTGCAGCAGAGCTTGACAGCGATTGCTCGCTGGGACGTCTTTAAAGCTTGGCGGACCATGCGTGGGACAGATTGGTTGTCAAGTGGGTCGACTGGATCGCCCACCTCAAGACTCGCCAGTTCAGCCATGGGGATACCGTCTCGGACCCAATCAGCCACCGTCGTGAGGCGGCTGACATACCCGTCGATGGCCATTCCTCTTGGGATTACAACATAGTCCATGGACACGGCCTGCCCACAGGATATAATGACAGCTTGGCTGAGCTGAGCGACTTCGGCAAACTCACACAGCACGCCGACCGGATACACAATGCCTCGATCGACGACTCCCTGAACCTCATTCCCGACGCCCCGTAGCTTAGCAGCGAGTTGCCTACAGCGCTCTGGGTACCACCACCTGTTTGTTGACGCGACGACCGCTTCATCCACGATCGCTTGAATGGCTTCGGCATGTGGTTGGAGCATCATCACGGGACTGACAGTCGCAAAGGCGTCCCTGGCAGGCGAGAGCTGACCACGCAACTCTCGCACCTCTGTGTACGGTACAACTGAGGTCTTGGGCGAGTCCACTGTGGGTGCACCGACCTGGAAACGGCGTCCAGTACTGGTCACGAGCACGAGGGTCGTGACAATGAAAGCCTTTTGCAGCACCTGGATGTGGGCGATGAATTCCTCTTCGAGGAGATCGATCTCCACTTGGGGTGGCGACAAACAGGCCAAGCTGCCCGTCTCCAGTTCAACGCCATCTTGCTCTTCGCCCGTCGTGCAGTGCCGATAGACAAACTGAACGCCGTCCAACTGCGTGCTCGTCGCCCATACTGCATGGACATCATAGACGACGGTCAATGGAATCATAGTTGACTATAGGGCTTCATACGGGGATCCACGTACAGCGCACTGTCGTAACGCGGTAGTGCAGATCGAGCGCGCACCCTGGACTTTCGAGTCCGAAACTCTCTCGCCCGACCTGCAGGAGCGAGTCCATAGTCTTGAGCGGCGGCGCGAGGAACGACGCGAGCTGCATCGCGCTGCTTCGGATTTGCTACCGGGTAGAAACGTGTACACTGGCTTGGGCTCACTCGCACATCGGCCTATCGCCAGTGCGTCTGAGTTTGGGCGATCTTTTTCGTCGCGCCAGTGGCGATTTGCGAGAGCGGGAGCTCCTCCTCTTGTACGTCAGAGGATCCTTTGCCGATCTTGTCATTTCTCAAACTGACTGAAGTGGCTACATCCCGTTACAAGAGAGTATCGGCTACTGTAGAAGGTGATTTCTTAGTCCCCTTTCCCAGATGTATAAAACAATGAATCAGATTATGTACAAGATAGAATCAGATACAGCACCTGTTTAAAACAACGCAACTCAAATTGAAGTTGCCATCCGCGCGCAAGTTGCCGTCACAACCAGAAAATACAGGGGAAACTCACGACACGAAGAGGAAGCCAGCACGACACTACGCGCGGCATAGTACACGCTCTCAATGGGGGCGATAGACGAGGCAACGCACGAGAGAGGGGTGATGACGGACGCAAGCAGCTGCGAGGAGCTGGAGGAGAAGCGCGCCGTCGACACGTGAGCAGGCCGAGAAACATGGTTCTCAGTAAATGTGGATAATCTCTCTTAACGATAGGAGTGCGGTGCTTTCCTATAGGCTCCCTGAAGAAGTAGAAGTACCACGCGGGTGCCAAGAAGCAGACGGCAACGAAGACGCGTTTGGGTGGATGCCGCATGTCGACGCTGAAAGCAACACGCTGTGCTACGTCCACTCGTACACCGGGGAAGTGCGCTGGCCGGCAACGACGCCCCATGGCATCAGCGCGCAACCGTTTGCCTCTATAACCGCGGTGTACCAGAGCGGCGCGCCACAAAACCCGTACCCACCACACTTGGTCATGTTGCCGATGGGCATTACGCCGACCCACCCCACATCGTTGCATCTCGATTCATGGAGAGGCGGATATGCTCGGTACCCGATGTACCGAGCCGGCCAAGCGATACTAGAAGACGGAAACGTGCCGGAGGATCAAGCAGATAACATCATGAAGCTTGAGCGCCGCGTGTTGCCAAGCACATGGGAGACGTCTGTTCACGGTCCACCGTTCCTTGCACCATTCCCGGTCGTCATCCTGAATCCTGTGTGGGTGACTCTGCCGGAACGTCTTCTATCAAGCGCGGCGTATGGCAACACCTCTGAAGTCTGGTGGCCCACCCCAGAGTATTGCTATTCGCCAATAGACGCCATCATCGCGCAGCCACAATATGCCCCGGTCGCACCATCACATATCTCGAATGCTCCTCCAGAGATTCTTTCAGGTACGAGTACAATAAGTCCGCTCTCGGTCGCTCACGTCTCTGACTTGCTGCTATTGTTTGTGCGTTTTCCACACCAGATCGGCAGGAGCACGCACCCCATGTCGCCGAAAAAGCTCACAATCGTCGTGGATACAACCTCCGCCAGGCCCGCAAGCTCATGAAACAGCTCGGACTCCAGACCAACAACTCAGTGAAGATCTCCGGGTTGCAGGCACCAGAAACAAGCCTTCGTGACCAAGATCCCACTCACCGTACGTCTACTGCTGCCTCTGAACCTCCGCGTTGAACTCATCTTGTCACTCGACCTGATATCGCAGGACGATCGCCGACGCTTGATGACGACCTACACCAGCTCACTCTGCCGCCACCGGCGATCCGAGCGAACTAGAAATCACTGTGGACCCCCACAAGGACACCAAGCCCGCTTGCTGCCATGCCAAGTGGAGACCACCTTCTGTAAAAATTATTGTATCTCATAGAAGTTCAACTCATCGTTGTTCAGAGAAACGAGGTTTTATCACTCACCAAGCAGCCCATAAAAACCTTGTTTTCCTCAACGAGTGACAGTCACTATTTTATGCGAGTGCCGACACAACAGGCGACGAGGAAGCAAGCCTTGAGACACCAACCCCCAACAAATCCCTCGAACTGGCACGCGCGGGGGGAGATGCTGGAAACGAGAGAGCTGCGCCCGCTGCTGGCGATCCTCAACGTGAGTGGTCCACGTAGTCTAGTAGTACGCGCCGTGATGAGCGAGACCCCGTTTTTCTGGGATCTCTAGCGTCACGGGGGCCGTGAGAACAGTCGCGTGGCGCAACGTGGCGGCTTGGTTTCGAATAGAGAGGGGGGAAACCAGACGCACCACAGCGGTCTAACGCGTTCGTTGGTGCCGTGCCATTGCAGGAGGACGACAAGCCGCTGGAGCAAGTCGCGAGCGCTTTTCTGCGCTCGTTCAGCAAGAACGACCACTTCAAAGTCGGCTGCACGATCTGCATTTTGCTGCAGGACAACTTGCTGACGAGCTCCCAGGTACGCCCGTCCAACTCTACGTATATATCGCTTCGAATGCTGACGTTTCGTGTTGTGGTCGGTGGTTGAATACGACAGCGCGTTGTGGGCTTTTCGATTCTCTGTGATCTCTACCGCAACGAGTCGACCGGCACGAACCCGTTCATCCCCGTCTTTCTCGACGCGTTGGAAGTGGGTATCGACCTGGGCGAAAAGAAATTCATTGTCCACTTGCTGAGCTCGGCGCCAGCGAGCCGCGACACGAACAAGAAGAGCGCCAAGTCGATTCTCGCCGAGTACCGCGCCAACGCGGCGCAAAACGTCGTGTTTGACATTGAGGCGTTGCGCGCCGTGTACAAGGAACGCACGCCGCCGGTGCCGCAGTTCCGAGCGGCGGGCATCCGCAACGCCGTCACGGATACGGAGCTGGATCTGCAAGAGCATTTGAACAATGGCGCCAACGTCCACGTTGCGCCAAATGAAGTCAGTGCGCTGAACGTGCCGTGTGCCGAGGAACTCTCGATTGAAGAAATGGGGCTCACGACGAGTGACGCGGCTTCGCCTTCGTCGTCGCTGTCGCTGCTGAGCTTTGAGCCAACGTTCATGCGACTGCCGCCACCCATCATGGAGCCTGAGGTGACCGAGGTACGGCATATCCTCTGTGGCTTCGAGGCGACTTCTGAATGGGACTCTAATTCTGCTTTTCCAACAGCTCATCTGGTTGAATCCGGATTACTGTCCGACCGTGCTGTGGGACGCGACCATGTTTGAAGATTCATCGCACGGTCTGGAGTTGCGTGAGCTCATGGCCAAGGCGTTTGTCGGTCCGTTGATCCCGTCGCAGCAGCAAAAGGTGCTCGCCGAGTTGGAGGCCGATCCGAAGCTCGTGTACCACTGCTCGCTGACACCGCAGCGCCTGCCGGATTTGGTGGAGAATAACCCGATGATCGCCATTGAGTGTCTGCTCAAGCTCATGTCGTCGAACCAAATCACGGAATATTTATCGGCGCTCGTGAACATGGACATGTCGTTGCACTCGATGGAAGTCGTGAACCGCCTCACGACGGCCGTGGATTTGCCGACCGAGTTTATCCATCTCTACATCTCGAACTGCATCTCGTCGTGCGAAAACATCAAGGACAAGTACATGCAGAACCGCCTCGTGCGCCTCGTGTGCGTGTTTTTGCAGTCGCTGATCCGCAACAAGATCATCAACGTTCAGGTAACCGCGAGCTACCTGGGAGATTTGTCTTTGATCACTCCATCGCTGATTGTGTTTGTGCATCTGCCTGAACAGGACTTGATTATCGAGGTGCAAGCGTTCTGCATCGAGTTCAGCCGCATTCGGGAGGCTGCAGGGCTGTTTCGTTTATTAAAGACTCTTGAATAATAGCCCCGTAGCCCGCCCCATCGTACCACCACCACCACCACTCGCGCGAGTGGAACCAACCAACCAACCAACCACCAGGGATTAGTGCCGATGTCAGATCCGCAGTTAATAGCAGCAGAGCCGTGAATGCCGAGATGATTTGAGTTTTGAGTTGGGTGTTCTAAAACTGGGGAACGCCCGAGCAGAGCCGCATGAGGTCGCGCGTGAGCAGGCCTTCAATGTCGTGCGAGTCGTTCTACGTTGGTGGATACGCAGCGTCAGTCATTCTCCGTGGTTGAGGAACTTCGCTGCGTCGAGAGAATGAAGCTGGCGGCTCACCTCGTCCTCCCATCGCTGCGTCTTGGCGTTCCACTCGTACTGGCGCAGTCCCGAAATCTGGCGACCAACACACACAGAGGAGATATCAGCGGACCCAGCAGAGTGATGGGCGACGGCCTGATAGCCACACCGGTGATGTGAAGTGGATCTGCTGCTTGGCGGCCTCGATCTTGATCTCAAACTCTTTGGTCTCGGTACGAATCATCAGTACGTCTTCTGACACCCACCAGACAGAATTGACAGCTCAGCACACAGGGACACACACGGAGTACGACACTGTAACGTACTGGCCGATCGATCGAGATCGAAGACATCGTTCGTGGGTGGGAGCAACGGGGCAACGGCCGTTTGCACGCGATCCAAGAACTGCGACGTCAACGCCGTGAACCTGCATCATGCCAGGAACAATAGTGTATGAGTTATTCAAACAGCCATGGAGAAGCGTGTGCAGGGCAGACGCACTTGTCGTTGGCGAGCTTTGGCTTGAGTCGACGTCGGCGTGGCGATGACGCGGCGTTCGGCACCGTCAACTTGAAGCGCGCACTGCGCGGCGCCAACGCCACAGTGGATGAAGATCGAGCAGCGCGATGGAGTACGCTACAAAAATGTATTTGATGTGAGAGCCGGTGTCTTGAGCGCCGCCAACATATTCAGCAACCCCTCACCGGAACATCATAGACGATTGATGGAGATGTGAGGAGATCACTTAGGCCAGGTCACTAAGTACGCATGCACCAGTACGCACTTAGTAGGACATTCGAAGTTCGAGTGACCACCAAAAAGATCCATGGCGCCGTCGACGACATCGGCCGACTCGCTGCTCGCGCGCGTGCGCCAGTCGTGCGCGGCGCAGCTGCAGCACAGCGAGGCGAGCGTACATGTGAACGAGCAGAGCGTCGCAAAGTTTGTGGAGGAGCTCGACTGGGCGCAGTACGAAGAACTCGCGGCGCCGCAGCGGTTCCCGCTCAATTTCAAGTCGCTCGAGGACGAGCTCAACTTTCTCAGTGCGTCATGCTGCATGTTGTGCGAGTGATTACATGGCGCTAATGTATGTAGTGTCCTGTGTCTGTATCAGCGTTGTACTCGCTGCTCAACTTTGGCAGCGGCTACCGCAAGGACCTCCACAAGTACTGCGACCGAGTGAGTTATCAGAATTTGGACGCCAATGCAAACCAATTGAAGGGAAGCAACTGACCACGACTGTTGTACGCTGCGAATGTGGACAGGGCGCTGCGGATACCATTGTACGGCTGTTCACACAGCATTCTGTGTATGTAGCATGGCTGACTCGTTACCTTCTACTGTAGCTCTTTGGGTTGATTGGCATGTACATCTCGGTGCCGCGTCTGAACGCCGACTACCTCGCCAACATGAGCATCGACGTGCTGGCCAACTACTTTAGCCTCCCGCTGGACCGCGACGAAGAGATCTCGACCGGCATCCACGTTTCTAAGCCCGTACGTTAGTTCATTCTCAGTTCTCTCCTGGTGATAAATCTCAGTGGCTCACCATCAACCAATATCAATAGGGACCGCTGCGACCGTTTGCCGAGATGATCCACCGCGTACTCACGGAGAGTGCCGAGAAGCTACAGCAGCTCAAGCTCGACGACTTTGGCGCGTTCGTGGTCGCCAACCATCGCAAACATGCCGACGACCCGCCCAGTGCTGCGCACCTCGTGGAGCGACTCGTCACGACGTTTCCAGCATTCGACGACCACCAAACAAGTCGCGATGGCCACGAAGTCTGGTTCCTCAAGCGCGCGCAGCTCGCCGTGGCGTCGTACTATGATCGCTTCCATGTGCGTCGGGTCCATCCGTGTCTTCTGACCCGGTGGGATGGTAGTCTCTGACCCGATTAACCGTGGTCTCCATGTTGCTTAGGCGACTGACGAAAGCTTCAAGTTCACCGACATGGACGAGCTCACCGTCATGACCGACAATGTACGACTCTCCCAGCCTTCGGGTCTCTTTGTCTCTCTCTCTCTGTATAAGTACTAATCTCGTCGTGTGTACTGGTGTAGGTGCTTCCGTGCGTGCTACGTGCCATGGGCATTCTCGAGGTACGAATGCTAGTCTCCTGCACAATAGGAACATTGCGTTTAGCTCCTTAACACTCGTGCATCCATAGTACGACGCTGAGCTCGCCGCCCACGTCGATGGAGCTGAAGAGCTCCCTGCTGGCGACCGCGAGTGCGACATCCGGGCGGGCGCCATCGTGGCGTCTGACCGCATTGTCGCCGTCGCGCGCGGCCGCATTTCCATCCACCAATTGGATATGTACCTCTGGCGTGTTGGTACGTCTCTGTCTCTCATTGGAATCCAAACGTTGGCAGATTTCCAACGTTGGTTGTTCCCCACCTGATGCAGGCAAAGAGCCTCGTTTCCGCGGACTCGAGCGTCATGCCACGCGTGGCACATTCTTCTACTGATCCAGAGTTTTCTTGGTGGATTATTTTCATTCTCACGTGTTCGAAAGAGAACGCTGCGTGAGATTTTTTTTTCTTCTCTCTACGGGTATCTCAAAATCTGTCTCTTGCTTTGAACTGGCTGCTAGCTGGCCCGAAGAGAATGCTCTCTACATATTGGTAACTGCAGTACCAGTACTCTGGGTTTCTTCTCCCTTGACGTAAATTATTCCCATTCATGATTCATGGGTTTCTCCGTGTCCATGGGCCATGAAGAAACTCTTTGTTTACACAGAGAGTCAGAGAGAGAGTTTCCATGGTGAATCAATTCAGGAGCATATTCATGCCATCAATGCTGGCGCAATCTGCTCTGCCGGAAAGAAAGAAAAGAAAAAAGCGAATGTTGAAGTTTTAACACACATAACATAGTCAACGCCACGCGCGTTTCGCTCTCCACTTCATGCCCTCCTTTCCCAACAGGATTCAGTCAGTTCATCTCCTTCCATCCACACACAACAAAACAAAAAAAAACGATCTGGAACCGACACGCGGCAGCCGTTGATGCCCCCCATTCGCAGTCCCCACCGACACGGTATGACACTGAAGTGGGTACCCGTAGGTTCCAGATGGCCAACAATCCGCTGGCCAGAATGAGACTCCGCCAACCAGCCAGCGGCCAACGCATCACAAACGCTGGGTCATCTCGCCCATATTGCAAAGACAATGTTCCAGCAAGCACAAAAAAACTAATGTCGTCTGTACCATCTATGTACAGGGAGAACGCAGAACCATGTCCTTCATTTTTTCGCGAAATGACTGCCATTCCCCAACCGGCACATAGGCCAAATATCACATTTCACAGGTACGCATCTGCGCTCTTCAATGATAGTGGGACGCTATGGCTCTCAGGTCTGAAAGCCTCTGATTTGCTATGCTCCATCCTTCTCTCAGATGATTGGATAAAACGGAGCCAGTGTCAGAAAGGGACCATCACTCATCACGTGAAGAGCGCCTAGCTCCTGATGGGCGGTATTAGATCTCCAAGGCAGCTCCTCCTTCTTTCGTGGGTGCCGCCAGCCACGGCAATCCTTCTTTTGTCCTCGAGGAGCGAAGGAAGATCCTCGCGCTCCGTAGCCGCTCAGTTCCTGTCTGTCTCTGTCTCGGCCGCGTGTGCGTTCTGTCGCCCACGCTTCCGTCCTCCGACATCCGCCATTCGCTCCGCCCAGACAACGTGCCGTCGCCGCGTGCGTGCCGCGCCTCCTCGCACCCGCGCGTCTCCTTCCTCGGGCATCCCGATATACCAGCACACGTACGGCCACCAAAGAAGAGAAATCTCCATGGACGCGTCCACGGTCGTGCTCCCGTCGTCGGCCTCGGCCCTCCCCCACGTGCGCTCGCCGCATCGCCTGCTCATGGCCTCGTCCCAGTCTCAGTCCCAGTTCCGGCAACCCGGCGGCTCGCCCAGCCGCCCGCGCCGCACGTCGCAGTCGCCGTTCCAGAGGTACGAAGACCGCTCGCCTCGCCCCGGCCTACGGCGGGAAGACCTCGCCACCATGTGTGACACAGCGTCGACCGTGACGACCACGCTGGACGCCCACACGCTCCACGCGTGGTCGGCCACGTCGTCCGTTACGGGCGCGCTCGGCTCGGCGGCGTCGTCGCAAAACTCGTTTGAACTCAAGCGGGAATCGTCCGAAGAACGCGACCGAACGCGCTGCGACTCGTCGCTCACGGGCGGCGACGCGCGGCTCAGCATCTGCAGCACGAGCGGCACTGTGTACGAGAGCGTCGTGGTCGTGGGCCACATCTACGGCTCGGACAACGTCGTGTACTACCTCCTCGAAGTCAAGTCGTGGGAGAGTCCGCTCGAAGGCTACGTCATCCGCCGGCGATACAATGATTTCAAGCAGCTCCACCGCGAGCTCGAACTCTGCATGCCGCAGACGGGCGGCGTGCGACGAGGCACGACCGACGCCCCGACGCGCAGCGGCCATGGCCGTCCGCCAGTGCACAAGCCGCGCCGCTCGAGTCTGCCGTTCGGGATCTACTCGTCGTCGCTGCTGTGCACGGGGCTCGCGTCGGCGCAGCCCGAGACGTCGCCGCTCTGGTCGCCCACGCGGCCGGCGCCGCCGTCCCATCGCCGCAGCTCCATCACGGGCTTCCATCTCCACGGCGTCGACGAGTCGCTCCACGATCCGCCGCGCAGCGCGCCACTCGCCCCCCCGTTGGGACCTCCACTTCCTCCTCCGTCCTCCTCGTCGCAGTCGGGGAGGCCCCAGTGGAGCACGAACCACGGCTTTGTGGATCTACCCTTTGACCACGTCTGGTTCAACCACGAGGGGAGGCCCGTGCTACCGCCCATGCCGCCCGGCGGCGTCTCGAGCTTTTTCTCGTCCCGGGAAATGCTCATCAAGTACCGCATCGAGAAGTTCAACCGCCTGCTCGCGGCCGTACTCAGCGACACGTCGGCGGCCGTCGCGCAGCTCTTGATGAACTTTATCCAGGACAAGCCCAGTGCACCGCAGTCGTACGTGTCGCTCAACCAGTACGCGCCGGTCGAGATGCCCTGGAGCGTCGAGCGGTACGCGCGCCGCCGCGCGACCATGAGCGGCAAGCGCGAGAAGGCGTTGCAGGCCCCGCTCGCAAGCGCCGGCTGAGGGATCCCTCCATTATCCAAGAGCGGAGCGGAGGGGAAGGAGGACATCCGTGCGTCGTGTCCAGCATGTGTCGGCCCGTACTCTATTATTATGTGTGATCACCCCGCCAGTTCTATACTATCCCACGCTGAAGCGGCCAACGCGACCTCCTCTCCTCCTCTCCTCCTCTTCCTCCGCTCTCCCACTCGCCTATATCCTGCTATGTGTACGTCAAGCTTTCTTTTTCTCCGTCCTACGAGAGAGATCCTACATCCCCACACCACAGCAAATCGTATTATTTTCAATATAGACGCTTTACTCTTCTCGTCTCCGTCCAGCGGCCGCTCACACTGCTGTGTGGCCGCCTTCTCGTCTCTCTCTCTTGTCACCCATGAGATCCCCTTTCAGCGTGATACCGAGGATTTCTAGCCTTGATGGAGATTGTGCTGAGATCTCATGTTGCATTTGATTAGTAGTATCACGGTGTGGGGGCGACGACGTCTTCAGGATCATGGCCAAGCCTGGATATCTAGTCGGTCTGGCACAAAGCGTCGCGTTCCCCCACGCAAACGCGACTGGTCACGAACCGCCGCGCTCCATGGTCCCGCCGGTTCAACTCGCCACCCGGTAGAGCGTATCTTCCCCACCGACACCAGGAGCTACAGCATTGG
>JAADWA010000321.1:0-31554 GCA_023335935.1 Pythium phragmiticola | reverse complement strand
TCTTTCGCAGTCTACTCAACAGACGCAAACGCCAACACGTCCACACCAAGAGGCACGTGCGCGCTGCGCTGGAGGCTTTTTTGGATGCACCCTAGCCTGCCACGAATGGGGGTTCCAGTAGTGGACTTCCGGACTCCGGAGACAAGCTCTGGTACTCCCACTCTAAGTGGGTTACTTCGAGGTGCTCCGGAGCTGGTAAATCGGAAAGTGAGCTCACCAAGGAGCTCCCCAGAGGTGGGTACTGTACAGTCACATGTGTCGGACTCCGAGTCACATGTCACATGTTACACAAGTGGATATGTTTCTCCAATTTGTGACACTTGTTACAAATTGAGATATGCCGGCGGTCATCTCTCATTCTTCGAAAGACTCCCCCCCAACTCGACCCAATGAACTGCAAGCTCGTCGTTGCGCTCCTGGGCCTGCTCGTTGTCTCCACGGCCTCTGCGAGCCTCGAGGTCGCGTCCTCGGACGGCTCCTTGCCCGCTGACATCGCCGCGATCCCGCTCTGTTCGCAGGTCGAACAAGCCGACTCCGGCTATATCATCACCAAGTACGAACGTAAACAACTGTGCCAGAACGATATCAAAGCCAAAGAGCTGCTCACGATCGATCCGAAAGACACGGCGACGCTCAAGGCCATGTGTAACAACGCGGCGTGCACGACCGCGCTCACGAAGCTGTACCAGTGGCTGCCCAACTGCCGCTTCCGGGACTGGGCCTTCCGGGTCTCGGTCGAGAATAAACTCCAGTTCTGTGGGATCAACCCCCTGACCGTCGCCGCCACCAGCGGCTCAGGCGCCAACGACACAGTACCCACTGCCGGCGCGACCAACTCGACGACCAAGCCGCCGGTCAAGGCGCCGGTCAACATTAGTGCGTCGTCGTCCGGCTCGGAATTCGCACCGATTGGCGTGACGCCCAGCCCAATTCCGAGCACGGAGGCTCCAACGTCGTCGCCGCCCGCGACCACGAAGAGCGCCGCTACTTCTGTGTTCACCTCCACCGCGGCGGTGGCGATCGTCGTTGCGGCCGCTGCGGTGGCTTTGTAGCTTGAACCTAACGAGGAACAAGCGTGCCCTCGAGCAGCCATAAGTATACGTTTAAAAGTCGCATTCCAATTCTTTGCTTATCGCTCTTCCTCCTCTTCGTGCGGGTGTTTATCGCTTCATCTCGTCGCTCAGTAGTTCTTCCGCAAACTCGAGTGCGTCCAGCACGGACGGTCGTTCCTCGGGATTCGTGTGAAGCATGTCGCGGATGAAATCGCAGAACTCGTGCGAAAACTGCGTGCTGCGGTGGCGCACAACACCATTTTGCTCTGAGATTTATCCATAAAACACAATGCGATCAGTTCAGTATTGGCCAATCCTTTCTCATGGCCGTCCAAGGGGAGGCTGCACAGTACCTGCTGGGAACGACACACGCCCATTCATACACGCGAGCTTCATGAATCCCTGTTGGCGAAAAGCAACGGGTGAGGCCCAGACAGTTCGATTCAAGGCAATGGACTCCCGACACAAAGCGCACCTCGCGCGGGTGCTCAAATGGACTGTGGCCAAACGCCATTGTGTAGAGGATACACCCGAGCGACCACACATCCGACTGACCGTCCATGACGCAGTCCACAGTGGGCTCGAACAGCTCGGGCGCCCGGTACGGCGCCGAGCTCTTGCGGCTGGCCTCGTCCTGGAGATCCAGCGAGTTCTTCCGCGAACGTACTTCGACTCGGATCGGCGCGCAGCTGCCAAAGTCGGTGACGACCGGAATGAACGACATCGGATCTTCTCCATTGGACGACGACGACGTGAGCAACACATTGTGGGGCTTCAGATCTCGATGACAAAAGCCGCCTCTGTGGATCGCGAGCACGCCCGCGCAAATGCCGCGGAAGAGATGCAGCGCCACACGCTGGTTGAACGGCCACAAAGGCGACGATGACTCGGCTGCGGCCTCGATGGCGTCCCACAGACTGCCGCGCTCAAAGTACGGGAAGAGAAAGTAGAACTGTGGGCGAGTTCACCGGTCAGTTGGTGAAAGATTACTTTCGTCTCACAAAACAGAACAGGTTCGAACCTCTTGATGTTGCTGGCGAGATTCAGCAAACTCGATGAGCGGGATGACATTCAAGTGCTTGACCGTCTAACCATATCACGCCACGTTGGTCACCATTTACAACGCAATAATAAAACAGCGGGCTCACGAACTCGGCAAACGCGCAGTTCGGTCTGCACGTCGCGCTCGACCTCTTCGGACTGGCAAAGGATGCGCTTCATCGCCATGGTCTCGCCCGACGCCTGCGAGCGAACAAGAAAGACTTGCGCGTAGGCGCCCTCGGCAAGCTGGCGCACGATTGTGACCGAGATCCCGCCAACCTGGATCGACTCGCTCTGTTGTTACAACAGCATCCCAGCGCATTAGTACTCCGCCCCACAGTTTCACGGTCACCGCAACAACACACTTTGACAGCGCCCGCAGCGCTCGCGAGGCTGGCCTTCGCAGACGACAATAGAGATGCGCCCCACTTCTTGGCCTTCTTGGCCGTCTCGGTCGCACTCTTCTTGGCGTCTTCGATATTCACTTTCTTGGCAAAGTCATACGCCTGATCCTTTTGCTTGCGCAGCCACTCGGCGTTGTTGGCGGCGGCCTTGGCACTCTCGTCGTAGCGGTCGTCGGGCGGACTGTGGTGGTGGTGGTGCTGGTGCTGGCTCCGTGCTGGCTTTGGTGGTCGCTCTTCGCGGTCGTGGCGATCTGTATCATCACACAGCATCAGCATACACTCGACTCATAGCGTCATGGCGCCTAGTAGTAGAGAACACACCGCGGGATGGGGACTCGTCACGGAACGACTCATACTTTTGGTACTGAGGGCGCAGACTGGCGCTGGGCTCGGAGTAGACTGCCGCCTCTTGCGCCGACGTGGGCTCCTCAACGCCGTCGACCACATCGTTGTGGCCCACGAGCTGGACCCTTGGCTCCTCCACTGATCAAACAAAAGGCAAGGTGAGAACTGCGGCCTGTGGATGCGAACAGGCATAGATTCTACGAGGCACGCACAAAGCGGCGTGACGCGTGCGATGATCTTGTTTTCCACCGTCGGCACGAATGCGCTCGGGTTCGTAAGGTCAATGAAGACGCCATACTCGTTGCGGAAGGCAAAGTGGAAGGCGCCGCCGAGCGGGAACGCGCGCTGTACGTCCTCGAGGCGCACGCCGCGTGCCGGCCCCGCGAGTGCAAAGGCGTTGAAGTTGGTGTCGGGTGCGCGCGAGCGTGTGTCGTCCACGGGTTCGAGAGGCTCGCCCACGAGAGCGTAGAGTACGAGGCGCGTCGTGCCGCTCCCGCCGCTGGTGTGCTGCATGGCGGTGCGTCGAGAAGAGGAGTCGAGCGGATGGACGACCTCGGCGGCGCTCATGAATTGGACCGCCCCAATGGGTATCCGGGTGTGTGCAACGGACAGAAAACGACGTGAACATAGTAAAATGCTAGATACACGTCAGATACGATAATTGTTCATAACCGAGTTAGATCTGATATGTAGATATGGTACAGCAGTCTGGAGTCTGGTGTAGCCATGTTTCGTTTCGGCGTTAATGGGCCATATCCGCGAGACTGAGCGGATTGCCGGCTGTGGCTGTAGTAGTAGCCACCGCCAGTGGCGGCGTCATGTGGGTGGAGATTGTGCTGCCGCCTGAAGAGACTGGCGGCGCCGCCGCCGCCGAGTAGCGCGCCATGAAAGAGGCCGTGGAATGGGCGGTGGCTTTCGAAGCAGCAACAGCAGCCGCGGGCAGTGTATTCACCATCATCGGCGGCGGCGGTGGTGGGAACGAACCATCTCCGAGTGCTGCAAGCACATGTGATGTCAGCATGGCGTCATCGTCGTCCCCGGCGACACTGCTGGTCAGCGTTTGGTCGGAAGGGGATCGCCCGAGCGGCCGCACGAACGGACGTGCGTTGGGCACAGCCGTGCGCAGGGACGGTGCCATGTCCTTTGAAGCGGCATGCATAGCCGTACCGATCGTCGTGGCCATGTCTTGGTGGTGGAGTTTATCGTAGAACTTGGTGGCCTTGGCATTGCGGTCCTTGGCGACGAACGTCGGTTGAAACGGATGCGTGCGTGCGAACTCTCGATCGCGCTGCTTCGTGGCTTGGGCCTGACGTTCCTTGTAGTGGTCGTAGTACTGATTGAGCGCTTCAAATACGCTTGGGCGGTCGCTGCGACCGTGCTTTTTGGCGAGCGCATCCGAGTTCTTGTCGATGGCCGGGTGAAATGTGAGCTCCGGGTCGTCGGCTGGGTCGACGCCGCCACTTCGGTCGACGGGCTGCCTCGCGCTCTTGCCGTCATTGAGTTTCTCAGTCACAAACAGCACTTGCGTGTACGTGAGTCCGGGCACGTCATTCATGAGCTTGTCCATGAAGCGCTCAAATTCGCCAAAGGTGAACGGCGAATGGGCGGCAAACTCGATCACGATGCTCACGATGCGTGCAATCTCGGGCGGAAGCGTGCTCGTATCCAGTGCCGATGGCACGACGCGAGGCTCACCTTCTCCTTTGTCCTCTTGCCCAATGGACTGGCATTTCAGCAGCCAGTCAAAAAGCCTCGCAAATGTCTTCTTCTTGCGCGCGGCGAGTGCCTGCTCGGACTTGGCCGATACGAACCGTGTCTCGCTCTGCAGGCGGCACTGGTCACTCTCTTGCTGGCGCAGATGCCTCAAGTACTCTTTCTGCTCTTTGTGGGCTTCGTACAAAAAGTCGCCAATGGGTAAACCGCGCTCGTTGCGATTAAAGATCGGTGCGCGGCCGGTCTCCGGTTTGAAGTACTCGCGGCCAGTCTCAGGGTCGCGGTCCGGAGCGTACTTGACGTGGAGCGACGCGCGCTTCCGTTCGAGTTCTTGGTATTTGGAGACTGCGAGCCGCTCGACAACGTCGGCGTCGGCGTCGTCGCTGTTGCGTCGGCTCCACAACGCGTTCACGCCAATGTTGGGCTTGAACGAATACTGCTTGAGGTGGGCTTCCTCACGGGCCTCGCGCTGGGCGCGCGCGTGGAACGCGTCCTCGTACAGCGCCTGGTGCGGGTTCTTGCGGCGCACATCTCCCGTCGCCGTGGTCATCACGCCAGCTCCTCCTCTAGACTTGGCTTTGGCTTCCTGCTCGAGTTTCTCGCGCATGATTTCTTCGGACATTTCGTTGATTTTCGGTTTAAACGGACACGTCTGACGGAACTCATCTTCCCGCTGCTGCTGCGTGCGCTGGCGCTGGCTGCTTGCGGCGGTCGCGCGCAGCTTGTGGTGATGGACGGCACGCGCGACACTCGCCGGCGCCACGAGCAGCGTGGGGCGGAACAGCTCTTCTGGCCGTGCATGGCCACACACGACCTCTGGGTGGGCGTCCACCAGTGCCGCCGCGGTGAGCAATGTTTCCCGGCGTGCAAGCCCCAGATCCAGCGCCGACGCCACAACGTTCTTGCAAACGGCGTCGCTGGGCTGGTTCACGAAGGCACACTTGGGACACGTCCAGTCGAGCTGTTCATCCTTTTCTTGCTCGCGCTTGTCGCGAGCGCGTTGCTTTTTGGCCAGATCGCTCAGCGCCTCGTCATAGAGCCGCTCGCCGATGTGGGCGTAGCCGCCATCACCGCGGCCGGCGACCATGTCCCGAGATTTGGACGAGATCTCGAGTTTGCGCATGGTCTGCCGCTCACGGACTTCGTCGGCAGCCTTGGCCTTTTGCTGGCGACGGAGCCACTTTTCTCGCGCCTCGGCGAGTGAGTACAAGCGGTTGTACACAGTCTCCTTGTCCTTGCCCTGGTGTTTACCAGTCGCAAATGCCGCGGGCCGTGGCGTGAAGAGAAGTCGCGCGTGCTCGACGTTGCGCATCGTGAGCGGATCGCTTGGGCTCTCGTACCGGTGGAGAGAGAGGCCACTGCCGCTCGGGTTGACCTTGTTGGTGTGGCTCGTGTAGTGGCCGTACTTCTCCATCAGGTGGTTGTAGTTGTATTCACGCTCATGCTCGCGGTGCTGCGGAGGTGGAGGCCGCTCGGCCACTGGTATGGACTCATTGTCGTGGCTGTCGTTGTCCTCGTCGCTATTCGAGTCGTCGTTGAATGCAGATCGGTCGTCGTGAAAGTTGCTGTGGTCGTGACCGAACGATGGATGCGGCTGGTCGATGTGGTGGACGCAATGGGTGTACTGGTCAACGATATCTGACGTTGCAGTCGCTGGCTCTTGTAGGATTGCTGGCTCGTCATAGTCACCCGTGCGCTCTTCATTTTGCTCCTCGTCCAGCGCGTCCAATTGGTCTTGGATATGCTGGACGAGCCTCGGAATCGCGTCTGTTACGAGTCTGTGCTTGACAGCAAACGCCTCAGCGAGCTGCTGCGGTCTGTCACCGACGTGGATCTCGATGGTCTCGCTGCGGCCATCACCAATGAGCACGTCCATCAGAAGCAAGAGCTCCGGTTCGGCCGACGGTGAGATTTCGTTGGCAACCTCTTGAGGCAGTTTCGGCGGAGATTCCTTGTCATCGCGGGCGCTGATTGGTGAGGGTGTGGCGATGCGGCCGTGCTGTTCGCGGGTGAACAACTCGCCTCGTTCGCCATTACCGGCGACGCGCACCGCCGCCGCGTCGATCGCGAGGCGGATCTCGTGTTCGATCTGCTGCACCGACTTGGACAACTCGAGTGACGGCTTGCGGCCCGGCAGTGGTTCGGATGCCTCAGGGGCTGTGTCGTGCATTTTGCTGCCCTGTCTGGATGCGGGTATGGGCGACTCCAACACATGCGCCTCCTGCAGCCATGTCTCAAAGGCGTCGGGGTCGTCCACGACTGACCCACAGTCGCTGCCGTCGTCTTCATCGTCGCCACCTCTCGTCGGGCTCACGGGCGAATACGAAGACGATGTGGCTGACGAGTTGGCGTCGGCGTCGGCGTATCCGGACCCATTCCCGGGCGAATCAAGGACCAGGAGATCACCCGCATGAGCCAAGGGAGTAGTGACGCTCCGAGTATCATCCAGCAATCGATGCAACTGCACGTCGCTTAGTGTCGGTCGCAGCACGCGCACGTCGCTATTTATGCTCGCCCCCTCGTCCTGTATTGCACACACCGCTTCGTTACGCTGCAAGACGTCCTCCTCCATTATCTCGTTCGGATCTCACCTGCCGCGGCGACCTCGGCAGCGAGAAGGACGCTGACTTGCGTGGCGATAGCGACCGCAGTGTGTCGCGTTTCACGTGGAGCTGGATATTGATACTGTCCGCGGAAGATGGTGAGCGAGTCTACAGCACACGAAGAGGACTTAGAACGGATTAAACACCATGGTACTCACCACAGTCACAATCTACCTGATCAATGGACGCAGCAAAATCTCGCGAGAACGAATTGCGACGCGACACAGACAGCGCTCCATCTGCAATGTTGGTCGGCGGCGGAGCTCGTCCGTGAAGCATTGATGAAGACTGTGCTACAGGCAGTGAGAGGGAGAGAGAGAGAGTGACTGGGATGCAGGTGATGGCCAAGACCCACCATGGCGGGGAGACTTGTGGGTGGTGTATTTATTTATACGCACGGTCCTCCCCACGCAGAGTCGCTTTGGGGTTTCTCCTTCTGGTTGGTTTTGGTGCCTCTGGCTCCCACATTCTCATCCTGTCGGCCGACCCGCCACGCCAACCATGGCAAACCAGGTGGTGGCGCCGCGCCTGCAGTGGGACGAGATCACGCGCGGCCTCGCCGTCACCTCGCAGGAACTGCTCAGCAAGGTCCGTTTGATGGTAATCTACCAATTGTTTCTGCATCCCACCCAGTCATGTATCGTCTGTGTATGTGTAGCTGTCGGTACGCAGCGTGCTGTCACAGTCGTGGGAGGCTGGCGGCGTCTACCCGACTTTGCTGGGCTACGCGCTGGGTGCGGCCGCGACGCTCGCCGTGGTCGGTGCGTCCCATTGGGTACTACGGTTCCCGCCGGCCGTGCTCTGCGGGGTCGTGTTTCTGCAGACGCTCGCGACCATGGAGAGCTCGGCGTTCGCGTTTCTGCTGGTGTTCGCGGCACTCGTGGGCGTCGGCTGCACGTACGTGCAGGTGCTTTCGTGGCAGGAGGCGTTCGCGAGCGTGAAGCATCGCCGCAAGATGAACACCAAGAAGCGCCAGCAGATCAAGGTGGATAAAGAGGACTGATGGCACTAAAAGATACGTTTTTCCTTCTGCTGCTCCCTTTACGCCTCGTGTTCCGTGTGTGTGGACGACAGCACCAGTAGCGTGTACACTACGAGTGCGGTGAGCGAGAGCACGAGCGCCGTGAGCGCCACGGCGGGCAAGGTGACACGGCAACGACTGCCGCTATTGATACGACTACCTGTCGGGTACACGACTGCGGTCGATGCGCGTGCGTTTGTCGCCTGGAGCTGCTTGTAACTGGCTCGGCGCATAGTCGAGAGCACGCGCGCGGTCTCCTTACGGTTAAAGTCGCCCATCGCCTGGAATCCCCCCGTCAGTTCGCAGACACCACAGAATTAGGCTCTTTTACGTCTGCGATCCTCCTTGTCTCTAAGCACACATACCTTGCGGTGCTGCGCCGCCGGCGTGAGCATGCGCGTGGGTGTGCTCGCCATGTTTTGGATTTTCACGAAAATGCGATCTTTCTGTGAAAGGGCGCGAATGGTATGCGTTTACGGAGGTATTGCTATTCTTCAACACAGGGAAACCCGTTGTGGTTCCGCGCAATCGCATTGACGAGACATCCGACCGCATCAGCAAGAATGCGGAGCGCATCGTATCTGGCGGCGGCAGCGGCGGTGGCGACGGCGCTTCTCGCGTGGCAACGCGCGCGCGATGCCGAGATGCGGCTGGATGAGATGCAGCGCCAAGTGGAGGAGGCGCAAGCGAACGCGAATCAAACAGAGCTGCAGCGCCAGGGCGAGCGGCGCGGTCGCGTCGCCGCCGAGAAGGTTTGGTCAACCAACCCGCTTCGATTGAATGAACAGCGTCTGACCACCGCTGATGTCCTGTGCAGGAGCTGCGCCGCGTCATGGATGAGAAGCTGGACACGAGCAGTGGGCTCTACGTGCAGTCGCTCGGTCATGTGCGTTCGTGCTTCCACTCGTGCGTGGGCACGCCGCGCCAGGGACTGTTCGCGCCATCGACACGCGGAAAGATCGTCTTCCAGCGAAACGTGTCGCCAGACGCGCTCATCGGACTCGATCAGTTCAGCCATTTGTGGATCGTCTTTGAGTTCCACAAGAACACGAACGGCAAGAATGCGCGCGCCCACGTGGGGCTGCGGTCTGACAGCCATCGGTTCACCTTCAAGGTAAGAAGAGGGAGTCGCATGCACCTGATACTCATCTCACGAGCGCGAATGTAAAAAAGGCCAAAGTCTCGCCCCCGCGTTTGAAAGAGCGCGTCGGCATTTTCAGTACGCGTTCGCCGCACCGACCCAATCCGATTGGCATGACGCTCGCCAAGATCGAACGCGTGGACGGCCGCAACCGAACTGTCCACCTCTCGGCGCTCGATCTGATCGACGGGACGCCGGTGCTTGACATCAAGCCGTACGTCCCAGGTGAGAAAGATCTCACTGAGTGTGAAGGGTTATGCGGATGTGTGTTTGACCCAGTGTTGAGTCGACTGCACAGCCTACGACTCGCTGCCGTCGGCGAGCATCGCATCCTGGGTCTCGGACGATCTCAGCCCGACGCTGTACGTTCCTTGCCTATTGAAATGCTTCACTGTCCAGTACACTAATTCCCCACGGTTCCAACAGACATAGCGTGCGATGGACAGAGCCGTCGCTGCTGCTGGAGCTACAGCGCCTCGCGCAAGCGTCTCACTTCTACAAGAACGACCCCACTGGTTTCCGCGCGGCCGTCGACGAGGTCCTGCAGGTCGACGTGCGCAGCAAAGACCAGACGTCCAAGCGGCAGCACACGGCACGCAACGAGCTCATTCTGGACAACGCGCGTATCGTCTATCGCGTGGTTTCGTCGTCATCCGACGACCAGATTGAGATCATTGCGGTGGAGAATGTGCTGGCTACATCGCCAAGTGTAGCCATCTCGCCAGAGACCTCTGTTATCAAATAACCTGTGATACAGCAGGATCATAGTCCAGAGGTGCTCCCGCTGGGCCATTTTTGGGACGAGTATTCTTTAATCAACCATGGCGGCGAGTGTCGCGATGATTCTGGAGGCGGCGACGTGAGTGGAGGAACCGCCGTGCTTTCCCTTTTATACCCCCTTAGTATACGATGCTGACCAAGTCTCTCTTTCGTGGTGCGTTTGGGTATCTGGTCCGCTCTGTGTATGGCGAGAGCAGCGCCAAGCGCGACGCGGCGAGTGAGACGGTCTCGGAGCCGCTCGGCGACGGCGCGGCGATGAACGCGGCGGCGACTGCAGCGAGCGCGACGCCGGATCCACAGCATAGAGAAGCAGAGCCTACAGACTCCAAGCAGTTCACTCCGGCCGCAGATGCGGAAACGGTTCCTGCTGCGCTGGCGCCGTCGCTAACAGAGACCGTGCCGACTTCAACGGCCACGCCCGTGGTTGACACGTCGGCCTCTCCAGCGGTTCCTCCGCCCGCGCAAGTGGTCAAAGTGACACCCACAAGCTCTCGTGCCAAGACGGCGAAGAGCGCACTGGGCATTCCGAGTGGCAAGAAAAGAAAGCCCAAGAAGGCGCCCGCGCCGTCCCACCCGAGCGTCGGCATCAGCGTCGACGCACTCGTACGTCCTTCTCTTTATTTCCCTCTCTCTTGCATGTGGCCGCCTAACGCATTCGCCGTCTATTGATCTTCGTCTGCATTAGGACAAGAATAAACTCTGGGGCCCCGGCCGCATCGTCGAGGTCGACGTCGAGGAGCAGCGGCTGCTGATCATGTTCCCAGGCTATAACAAGAACTGGGACATTTGGACCGACATGCTCTCGATCGCGCCCTACGGCCGCTACTCGCGTACTACCTCTCTCCGTCTCTTTGTGTCTTGTTTGCAGCGCTAACGCTGTGGTGGTGGTGATGGAGATAGACAAACCGCGCAAGAACGCGCGCGGCTGGGACGGCCGCACCGACCTCTTCACCGGCGAACGTATTGGCACAGAAGACGATGACGGCGCCGACGAGGTTGTGGACCGCGTCCAGACGTCTCTCCATGAAACCACACCTGCCAAGCCGCCCGTGCGCAAGCCCAAGAAGGGCTACGTGCTCGAGCTGATCCCTGACGATGGGGTTGTGGCGGCCAACATGGCGTCGCCAAAGCAGCCGCCGCCACTTGAAAATCCACGCCCGGCGTCGGCGTCGCTCAAGCGCAAAGCCGTCAAGATGGAAGCCGACACCACCACGACCGTGGGGCCCAAGCAGAAGAAGAAGGCGCGCGTGGCCAAGCCGCCTCCCCCGGTCGTGCGCGAGCCCTACGCGGACGCCGACTTGACGCGGCAGCGCGCCGAGAACCAGGAGACGCTCGACAAGACAGCGGCGTTCCTGACCCAATGCGCGGCGCTGTGGAAGCGGCAGCTCAGCGCCATGAGCGACCGCGAGCAAAAGGCGCTGCTGGGCGGCGGTCAGCAGCAAGGCGCTGCCGACGCCGTTATGGGCAGCGTCACTGTCAAACGAGAGAGTACGGTTGTATGAATACTTGTTGCGAGAGCGTGTTGGGGGTTTCATCGTTGTATTCCTACATGCATAGCGCGAGATTTCAAATCACCCCGCGCTCATTCTCTTTCGTTCTCTCAGTCTCCTAGTTTGCCAGAGCCGCCGCCACGACAATCGTCACGGCCGCTGCACAGGTCGACGCGAGCGGCGACGCCGCCGACTTCGGAGGCGTCACGGCACGCGTCGTGGGTGCCGGCGTGTTCACGGTCGGCTCAAACGTCACTTCGGGGGCGTCGGTCCTCACGATCGGCTCAATCTCAAACGACGAGCCCGAGCCCGACGACGACGACACGACCACGGGTTTCTTGGTCTTGGGTGCCTTGGTCGTGACCATGTCCCCGGCCCCGGAGCCCAGCGAACCAGCACTAAGCGTCGGCGTGGGCTTGGGCGTCTTCGTCGTCGTCGTCGAGTTGGAGCTCCCGCTCGAGCCGGAACCGCTGGACGACGGGTTGCCGCAGTCCTTGTCCTTCTTGCGGAAATCGCGGCCGTAGTTGGTGTCGTCGTAGACGCACACGGGCGTATTGGCGGCCATGAACGTGAGCCAGTCGCGGCACTCCTCGAGCGGGCAGAGGCGGCTCGTCGAGAGCGTCGTGATGTCGCCGCGCGCCTTGGCGTAGCAGGCCTTGGCCGGGTTCACGTCCTGCTGGAGCAGCTTGTTGATGGTCTGGCGCTCCTCCTGCGTGCAGTCGGCGATCGTCGACGGCTTGGGGGTCGTGGCCGCCGACGCGAGCGACAGCGCCACAGCGGCGAGCGAGAGCAGGGCGAGCTTCATATTGTTGGGGAATGCACGGGAGGGGAGATGTACGTCTGGAACAGGGAAATTTGTATGGAAAGTGAATGGGGATCCGCCTCGGAGGTCGGGAAGTTATTCGATGAAATCTGAACTGCAGGACCTCCTGATCAGCAAAGTCGAGTCGGATTGGATAGGTGGGTGTGTTACCAACGCAGAGGCCGCAAGGTCATCCCTCCCGACGACGATCGCGACAGAAGCAGCGTCGCGTTGTGATTCGATACTGTACAAATGTATGGCCCACTGAAATAGATATACTATGTAACGTTATATGTCTCAGGGAATTAGGAAAACAGACCTCTTTAAATTCATAGAAGGATGCGATGAACGACTGCCGCTGTCGTGTCTGACGATCTTCGAGGTTTAGGTTCGTTCACCTCTTGTCATGCTCTCTACTAAAACCGTTTTATCCGTAAAGTGTTTGACATCTGCCGGATTTTTCTTGTGCTGGATACAGACTGATGTTTCATTGGACAATATTGGATTGTAGCTTCCATCCAATCAAAGGGTGGCTTCAACGTCATCCACTTCAGGATTGCGTTTGCAGCCGCGGTTGTTGGTGGGCCAATTGCGCGATCTCATTCCAGGTCCTTCCATCTCAGCACCACTATGTTGGACAAGCAAGGCGCGCTCGCACTGGGCGCGGCAGCGGGCGTTGGCGTTGGCTATTTGTTGGGCCGTCGCCAACAGCAGCAAACCGCTCGCGCGTCTGTGTCCGCCCCAACCGACGCGTCGATGGACGAGGTGGAGCGGCTTATCCGCCCCAACATTCTCGCTCTCACACCCTACCGCTGCGCACGAGACGACTATGACCAGGGCATTCTGCTCGACGCCAACGAGAACAGCCTCGGTCCGTCTCTCAACGCGGACAACGAGTTTAAGGCCGAACAGCTCGAACGCTACCCGGACCCGTACCAGAAGGAGCTCAAACAGACGCTCGCCGACTTCCGGTGCGTTTCGCGACCAGTATGAATCGTTGCGTTCCTAGGATACTAACAGTGTATACGAACGCATCTCCAGCAATACGACGTCCAAGGACCACAAGATCGGCACGGAAAACATCTTCCTGGGCGTCGGCAGTGACGAGGCGATTGATCTTGTCATCCGCGTGGCATGCACCCCGCGCGTGGACTCGATCCTCATCACGCCGCCGACCTACGGCATGTACCAGGTCTGCGCCAATATTCACGACGTGAACATTATCTCGGTGCCACTGGAAGTCGAGGCGCCGACGTCCAACCCGAAGGGGCTCAAGAACGACCTCCCGCTACCAGCGTTTCACATCAACCCAGCCAAGGTATGGATCGTTCTTCTCTGGGATGATTGATAAAGCGTTTTCTGACGGATACGGTTCCAATGCGGGGTGTAGATCCTGGCGGCAGTGACGCCAGAGACCAAGATCATCTTTCTCTGCAGCCCTGGCAACCCGACCGCGAACGCTGTGCGCATCAAGGACATCCTCACTGTGCTCGAGTCCCCGGTACGTCATTACAGTGCTTTGTATTGGTCACATGGCTTCCAAACTGATCGCATGGCCATGGTTTAATAATGCATCGATAGACGTACAAGGGTCTTGTGGTCGTGGACGAAGCCTACGTGGACTTTTCTGAGACGAGCAGCCTGTGCACGCTCGTGAAAAAGTACAACCGCCTTGTCGTGATGCAGACGCTGTCCAAGGCCTTCGGCTTGGCGGGCATCCGATTGGGGGCGGCCTTTGGCAACCCCAAGCTCATCCAGGTGCTCAACAACGTCAAGGCGCCGTACAACATCAACAAGCTCACCACCAAGGTCGCGCTGGAAGCCTTTGGTCAACTCGACGAGCTCCGCAGCAAGATCGCTTTGATCAAGAAGGAGAAACAGCGCGTCACGCGCGAGCTGCGCAAGCTGCCGTTCATCCAGGCCATTTACGCCTCCGACTCCAACTTTGTGCTTTTCCAGGTGAGTAGCACGCCTACAAAGCTGAGACGGGACAGACGAGATTCTCACTCATGTGGTTTTGTCGTTCTAGCTGCCCAACGCCCTCCAAGTGTACCGTGAAATGGCCAACCGCGGCGTTGTGATCCGTTACCGCGGCAACCAATTGTTGCTCGACGGCTGCTTGCGTGCGACGATCGGCTCGGCCGAGGAGAACGACAGCATGCTTCAGCTCCTCCAGCAAGTCTCGACGGAGCTGCTCAAGAAGTAGACGAGACGCTCAACAGTTCATAGAGGTGGAAATCCAATGCGACTGTTTTTCATTACGTTCACTTGGTATCGTCCAATAAGCTCTTGCGTAACGGATCGGGACTGGTCGCCGCCGCGTCGTTGCGCTTGAAAAAGAACATGCGATTACCTCCATCGCTACCAGCGATCGGGGTCGCGGTTCTTGACCCACCACCGCCGGGGCGTCCTCGCCGGAGTGGAAGGCGTCGATTGAAATACAGAACGGTCACCGACGGGATGACCTCCAGTACCGCATAATAGAGCAGCATGAGGAACCACGTGCTGTGGTCGTGGAGCTGAACGTGCTCGCGTGAGAGAAAGATTTGGAGTCCGGACCGCAGTAAAAAACACGAGCTGCATATCGTGGTCATGATTGCGAGCTCCTTGAGCTTTCGCGACCGAATGCCGAGCTCCACTGGGACAGACCTCAGCTCCACATAGGCGAGTCGGCCGAAGAACATGAACGCAGCTGACACGCCTGTGAACAAGATCATGTTGACATCGGCCTGGGCCTTGGCGAAGAAGGATCCTGGTTACGTCGCATTGCCAATCTCCATGAGCAACTCCATCCCAAAGACTATTAATATCCTCGTGAACCGCACGTACGCTCAGATCGCCACTTGGTAGCGTAGTAGACCCAATACACGCCCTGCAGCACAAAGACAGCCTGAAACCGCATCCCATCAGAGGCTGCATTTGCACCACAACAATTATCAGTGGGATAACGGAGGCGTCCTTACCGCAATGATGGCTCGGATCGCCGGCTTGACGACGTTGTTCAGGGTCGAGATCTTGTCAACAGCGTTGTAGTACACTTCCGCCCAGAACTGCACGAGCAGGGCGTACGTCGCAAAGAAGAGCAGAATGGGCAGCTGGTCCATCATGTAGAACAGGTCGCGCTCGACCGGCGAGCAGGTCGAGGTCTTGATCTCGCCCGTGAGAACGTCGCACCAATCCAGTCCCACCAGCATGAGGAAGACCGCACGCACTGAGCACAGGCACAATTTGATGAGCTTGTTGAGCCTCAATAAGATGATATATATAGAGCGACAGTCGTGTCGTGTACCGAGCGTCGCGACAAACATGAGCAAGTGGAGCATTTTCTGCACGGTCCAGGGACGGTAGCGCCAGCAGTTGCGCACGAACTGCACGAGTGCGCCGCCCGCGAGCAGCGCATAAACGAATCCGTCTACCAGAAAGGCGGCACTCACACCGCCCTCTATATCGTCCACGGGCACGACGGCATCGTCGCCGCCGTGCGTGACGTTCCAGAGCCAGAGATGCAGCGATCCCATTCGCATTGTTGTCTTGGGCTTCTTCAAGATGACCCGAGAAGAGTTTCATGGGATACGGGGCCGCAATTCATATTTTAATTGCAGAATGAATTGATCAATTCAAATGTCTGTCTGGAATGCCAACAGCAACAAACATCTTTCTTTCCCCGCCAAAATGACAACACCAAAGGCGACACCCAGTACGCGCGACGTGGCGCAGCTCTGGACGCTCGCACGGCTACTAATCAACGAGCAGCAGATCGCCGCGGCCACGCTCTGTCTGGAGCTGTGCGTGGCGGCACCTCCCAGTGCAGAGATTGCTCTGCAGGCCAACGTCTTACTGGCCGAGTGTTGCCTCGCGCTCTGCCAGACCGAGTCGAAAGAAACCCATCGTGAGCGCTGGTGGAAGCGGTACAACTGCGCGGAGCGGTGTGTGCAAGTGGCCACACAAGCTGCAGCCACTGATGTGGCGCATGAATGGGGGGCACGGCTGATCAAGTGCAAGTACAACCTTGCGCGATTCGCCAAGACCGACGCAATCACGAAGCACCGACGCGTTCTGCAAAGCCTCAGTGATGGCATTCGTTGGTGCTACAAACCCATCGATGCAAGCGCTGAATGCGATGCATTACGAGCGTACTTTGTGGCGGAGCTGCGCTCCTCTCTCGTGAAAATGCACGCCGCCTCAATGCGCGTCGGCCAGTCGCCGCTCGCAGCCTTTGAAGAGAACCTCAAGTTTGTCCGCACCTCCATGCCAAATGCTGTCGATACATTATTTCAGGTACGGCTTTGTCAGATGGAATGCTGGTGACAATCCATTGAACTAACACCTCCATTGTGTATGATAAATTTGCAGACATGGCTTATCGAGGTGTCTTGCCACGTTCTCGTAATGTCGCCGCGGTTCCGAGCCGCCAATGACGCCGCCAAGGCACTCGAGTTTGCCGACAAGTGGTTCAGTGGCCAGTCGTCGGTCTCGCAATCACTGAAGCAGTATCATTTGATTATCAAGTGCTTTTCCCTTCTGAGGTGCGCAACGCTGGACTGAATGCGTGTGTGTCCATGAGAAATCACCATTCTTGTTTGGTTTGTTCTCCTGTAGAACTGGCGCGACCAAAAGCATGGCTCCTCTCGTTGATGAGCTCAAGGCTCTTCGAACACAAGAAGAAGGAGTCAGTTCTGTCAAAGAGTTTGGGGACGGACCAGTGCTCGACAACATCGTGGATGCGCTGGATCTGGAAGTCACTAGTCGAACTGATTGCAAACAAGCAATCACACTTTCGATGAAGGCCATCCATTCGGTGCAAGCAAACATGCACATCTACGCAGCGGGGTCCGACGTCCACACTTTTTTGACCGGTCTCCTCTTTGACATGCTCTACATCCATTGCGATCTCCAGCGTCAGCAATGTCGCTTCTGCGAGATGGGGGCGAGCATCGCTCAGCTTCTCAAGATCTTCATCGCGTACAAGCACCATTTGGAGTTGACCTCAATGGCGCCTTATTATGTGGCGCAGATCCACACGCTCATTGCCAAGGTGAGAAGATCGAAGATCTAATCACGTGGCAAATACTAAATCGGTCGTGTCTGTGCAGTACGCCTTTGCGATCGGAAGACAACGGGAAGGGGATGCACACGTTCGAACAGCGGTGCAGCATTTCCTTCCGACTATCAACGCCGACGATAACGCATACCCGCTTCACTTCTTGCGACTGTGGGTGGACCTGCTCGACGCGACAACGCACTGCAGCGGTGCCGCCGACTCGGCGTTTATGGGCGCGATTGAAGGCCAGTCGAGTGGCGTCCAAGTCATGCAAGTGTGCCCCACCGTAGCTCAGTTGAACCTTGCTGCACAAATCCTGCAGTCTCGGAACCTCCGCAAAGTCGTCTACAGCGCTGGGAACCTGGAGCTTCGAGCAAAGGTACGCCATCTGGTACCTGTTGATTTCGTCGCCCATCATTGTGGCCACTAACCAGTCCACATTCTCTCTGTCAGTATGATCTCTTGTTGTGCAAGTGGCTGTGGGCGACTCAAGAATTGCGTTCCTGCGGTGCCACGCGCGGCCTTCAGCCTCAGGAGGCACTGGAGGCACTGCGACCGGATATGCAGCAACTTCTGGATGAGTCGTTAAAGCTGACTATCGCCCACGTCAAGTGCAGCGAAGCGACATCTGAGATCATGGCACTCTATGGTTCCAAGTTGATTGAGGCAGGCCATCCAGAGAACGGTGAAAACACGCTCAAGGACGCGTTGCGCATCGGCATCCACGCGAAAAACATCCTGCTTCAGGTGCGACTGCTGGTTGATGTGTTCCGAGTGTACACGCACCGACAGCTCATCCAGGCCCAAGCAACGACTGCGGAAAATTACGTCAAGAAAATTCAGCAACTCCACCGACGGATCTCGCAGGCTCGAGCGGAACAGGCCACAACAACAACGATACTCGAGTGGTCTTCACGAGCACTGTAGCTTTTGATTTCAGTGCTCCCAATGCGGAGTCGATAGGATTCTTTTGATATAGCCTTGATCAGAGCCTTGCGATAGCACCGGCCGTGTGCTTGGCAACTTGCTCCATGGGGATGCCCTGTTCCTTCATGGCGCGCGCAACAGCTGAACCTGAAGCCTCGGCCTGCAGTCCAATATTCAATACAGTCGGTTCTTTATTCGGCACATTTCCCAGCATCGTGCCATCTTCATGCTACGCACCATGAAACGTAGCTCGTTCTGCAAGGACGCTGTGAAGTTGCCCACGAGCAGATCCGCCACGCGCTCCAGCGCGCGCAACAGCTCGGCCTTCATGCTTGTGCTGCTTTTCTTCTCCTTTGTCGAGTCAACGCCTGGGGTAAGTAAACAAGAACAACCGGTTCGTACTTGGTAAGTACCGGTACTCCTCCGCACTTGTTGAACTGAAATTTGGTCGCAGAGTGGTGGTCAACTGGCGGATGTCGACTCGAGGTTTTGAGGTTTTGATGGCCGAAGTGTTCGCTTGAAGCACGCAGTCACTCGTGAGGAAAATGGTGGGGGGCGTCAATGGGGACGGCGGCGCCGCGGCCTCACCGTGGCTCTGGGTGGAGATCGTCGGCGCGCGCAATCTGGAGAGTCGACAGGCCGTGGACGCGTACTGCGTGCTGCGCATCGGCGCGCAAGGAGGGCTGCCGGAGGACCAGCAAAGCGACGGCATTGGTGGCGACGTGGACGCCGAAGAAGCCTCATCCGTTGACGCGCAGACGGCGCTGTGGCGGTCCGCGACGGCACCCTCGACGAGCGATCCACAGTGGAGATTCCGCGTCGTGACTCAATTTGATGGCGCGAGTGCAGAATCTACAGGCGACGCGGCGGCGCCGGACGACGAGCTGCTCACGGTCGAAGTATTCAACGAGAAAAACTTCTTTTTCGATATGTTCCCATCCACTGGCGGCAGTCGACGTGGCGATGAGATAGTGTACCGCCGCCAGGGGCCAAACCGAAGCGGCAGCCTGAGCGATGGAGAGGAAGCATCGCCGTCGCTCAGGAACCGGCGGCGGCGGCGACCGGCCAAGAGCGTGTCCGACGAGCGGCCAACACAGTTCGATTTCAATGCCACCGACGAGGCGCTGGGCGTGGCCGACCTCAGTCTCGCGCTGCTTCAAAGGCGTGCTGCGCGCGGTGCGAGCGCGACGGACGAGTGGTATTTGCTGCGTGGCTCCCGCTCGGGCGAAGTGCGCATCCGCACGCTGTTGCTGACAACGCGTCCATCAGAAGCCGACACCAATGCCGTCTGGGATGAACTGCTATATGATTCATGCTCACCCATGGAAGACCATTACGGCTTCCGAATACCAGCTACAAGCGTCCGCGAGTGGGCTCACTTGCGATCGTACCAGGCGTGTCGAGAGCAGCGTCGCGTGGCCGAGTGGGAAGCCACGTTCGGTTCGCACTTCTTTTCGCTCACGAGTGCGCGAGACTCCAACTTGGTCAAGAAACTCGCACACGAAGGCGTTCCTCGCCATTGGCGGCAACGTGTGTACATGGCCATGTCGGGGGCACTTGAGAAGCAGCAGAACGCCCCGTCAAAGGATTATTACGCATCTCTTGTCCGCCAAATCGACTCCCGAGACTCGACGTCGTTCCGGCAGATTGAACTCGACATTGATCGGACCTTTGGCCAGTCTGGCACCAAGATGAGCACGGAAGAAGGGCGAGCGATGCTGCGACGCGTTCTCAAAGCATACTCAATGCATAATCCAACCGTCGGGTACTGCCAGGTACGCCCACTTTGTTGTTGACGAAAATGGTCGTGGAGTTGAGTTGCCCACTCTCTTTCTCCCACTTGATCCTAGGGGTTGAATTTCATCGTCGGATTCCTCGTGCTTTTACTGGACGAAGAATCCACGTTCTGGCTTCTGTCCGTGATCTGCGAAGACATGTTTCCTGGGTACTACATTCCCACAATGACCGACACCCAAACCGACATGCTCGTGCTGAAGCAGCTGATCGCGGAAGAGCTGCCTGAGTTGTCAGAATTCACGTCAGATGTGGGGCTGCCACTGGAGTTGCTCGGATCACAGGTAAGCCGATTACCGCCATGAGAGTGGTGATGGGACTGCAATGTTGTGCTGACGGTCGGCCTTGTGCAATGATACAGTGGTTACTCTGCCTGTTCACGACGACGTTCCCATCGGAGACCGTGTTCCGCATCTTTGACTGCATGATGACCGAAGGCGCACACTTCGTGTTTGCCGTGATCATGACCCATTTGCGTCGTCTCGAATCCCAGCTGCTCGGCGTGGACGAGTTTCAGGCCGTCTTGTCGACCATGAAAGAGGCTGAAAACGCATTACTCGATGCCGACGAGTTTATTCGCGAGGCCGTCGACGAGGCCGAGCGGATCACGGCTGAGCGTGTCGCCAGACTTCGAGAAGAGCACAGTGTGTCGGTGCAGGACGAAATGCAGCGGGCCGACCGCGCGAGGGCGCTAAATCGACAGCTCGCAGTCGTGTACCAGATCCCCGCGTTTTCCAGCACGGCCGCGAATCTGCTGCGGTTCTTCCACGAAGAAGCCGAGATGTCGTCGCGGTCCGACGTGGCGTTTGTGCTCACGCTTTTGTGCCACGGGCTCGTGTGGTTGGCCGAGCACTCGAAGCGACTGCGTCGATGACCGTCTATTCTAACAGGTGAAGTGTGTAATGTGTATTAGCAGATTGCATTATAGTCTGTTGGTGTGCGTGGGGCACGGTCTCGTCTACTTTTTACGCATGGCCGCCGCCGATCCCTTCTTCGCCGCACCCTTCTTGGCGGCGGCGCCTCCCTTGGCTGGCGTGTCGGCCTTGCGCTTGGCGCCGGCGGTTGACGGCAGCACCGTGAAGAAGCTGTCGAGCCGCTTCTGCGACTGCGTGCTCTTGGTTTTCTTGAGGCGCTCGATCGCCGTGAGCACACGCGGCGACTGGAAACCGTGCGTGTCGACCAAAAAGTCGTGCAGCTCCTTCTCCATGGGGTCTCGCCACTTGAGCTCAACCTCGTCCATGTTGGAGACCTCGGGCGCCACGAACATCTCGCGTGCGGCCTTGTAAATGGGTTCGTCGCTGAGCCACTCGTCGGGGATCACGACGCCCTTGGCCTTGGTCTTTTGGAGCGCCTCGAGCACCTTCTCGATCGAGCCGTGCTCCTTGATGGCCGAGAGCGCCTTCTTGGGGCCGATGCCGCGGATCGTGTCGCAGTAGTCGCAGCCGCAGAGAATACACAGGTCGACAAATTGCGCGTGCGAGAGGCCGAGCCCTTCAAGCGCCTTCTCGAGCTTAACCTCCAGAATCGGTACTTTCTTGGCGGCCGAAAACGTCAAGCGCCGAAAGAGCACGGGCGTGCCGAACGTCAGCGCGTCCATGTCTTCCGTCCCCGACGCAAAGGCCTTGCCGTGCTTGGCGAGCGTCGCGCACGTCGCCTCGGCCTCGCACGGCGCCGTGAGCACGGGCACGCCCATGAGCCGCAGCAGCTCCTTGCAGTCTTCATTGTGCTGCGGCGTAGCGCGCACGAGCCGTTTGTTGAAGCGGTCAATGTCCTCGACGTTGCCGGCCTCAGTCGCAGCGTCGAGATCGGCCTGTGCGGCCGTGCGCTTGTCCTTGCGCTTGGCGAGCTCGCCGCTCTTGAGCGTCGGTGGCTTGCCGTCAAAGACGTACACGGGCTTGATGCCGTTCTCCATGAGGCGGATCGTACGTGAGAACATGCCCTGCAAATGGGACGTGACTTCGCCGGCCTCATTGGTGAGTGCCTGCGACGGACCGCCGCCGTCGCTTGAGCGCACGGCGATGAGAAACTGGTAGAGCGCCATACTGGCGTCGAGCGCGACGATGCGGCCGGCGAGCTGCGTCATCTGCGGGATCTCACGGATGCACGCGGGCGCCTCCTCCTGCAGCAGCTTCATGAGTCCCTTGATCCCCATCTTATTGGTCGAGTTGGTTGTTGGCGCGAAACAACAAAAGTTGGCGTTTGACCAACAGCTCCCGCCAACAACCAAAATCGCGCCAACAAATCCCTAATTTCGGTTAAATTGGGGACTCTAGGCTAGTGACGTGGTTATGATGGGATTTGGACCTCGTGGACCATCTAGGCTCAACTGGGAAAACGCGGTTTTGGTGGTGGAGCTGAGTTCTCTCACTACGAACGATTCTGCCTTTATCGTGCACGCATGCATGGTGGCGCCATGCCCATGGATACTGTCTCTAACCAAACATGCCGCCCATGTTGCCGGCGTAGGCCATCGGTCGGATCGGTGGGTGTTCCTGTGTAGGGGACCACCAAAGACAGGATGTTAGTTCGTGCTTGTCGTCTCTCACACACCCGCCAATAGATACGTACGACGGCCGTGAACTGCGTAAACTGGGGTTTCATGTCCTTGCCAAAGCGGATGAAGGCGCCCTTGTTGCCCATCTGGTCGCAATAGTTTGGAGCGCTGAAGACCGTGATGCACTTGCCGTCGTGTTCGACCAGATACCCCTCGTCCTTGACCTCGTGGGATCGCACGAGCAGCTCTGCAAACAAGAGAAAACAGTTAGACGCGATGGAACGGATGGCTAGAGTGTCAGCAAGCACGCACCAAGATTGTTGTACGTGAGGAAGCTCTTGGTCACGTCCGGTCCAAACGACAGACCGATACCACGCTTGCTCGGGCCTCGTCCAGGGAACGGTTGCGGGTCGCTCCACATGAGATCGCTCATGAGCCCGCTCTCCGGTGGCTCACGGTTGCGGTCAATCTTCTCAATGTCCTCGAGGCTCACGTTTTCGTCCGTGAAGAGGCCACCGTGGACGACCATAACCTTGTTTTCGATTACCGCGGCCAGCGGCAGCCAGTTGAAGACCTCCGTAAAGAGTCCCATGACCGTCTCGTCGTACTTGTGCTTGACTTCGCCTTCAAAGCCGTAGATCTTGTTCATGTTCTTGGACTCGTGGTTACCACGCAACAAGTGCACGTGTTGTGGGTACACGAGTTTCATGGCAAACAGCGTGAGCACGACTTCAAACGAGAATGATCCGCGGTCCACAAAGTCGCCGTTGAACAGGTACGGGTTCGTCTCGGACGGCATGCCGTTGAGCGCGAAGATGTTGCAGACGTCGTAAAACTGGCCGTGCGTGTCGCCGCAGACAGTAATGTGGGCATCCACCACGTCGTCCGGCAGCGAGATCCGTAAGAGCGACGGAAGATTCGAAAACATGGTCTTGAGGGCCAGCAAGATCTGCACCACGTACTTGCGGTGCAGCAGCTTGCCGCGCTTGAAGCGGTCCATGAGCGCCACGAGAAAGTCGTGCTTGGTGGTCGTGAGATCCGCCGGCAGGTGCGGGCCGTCGTAGCTCGGGTCCACCACTGCGCCGTGCACGAGAAGAAACGTGAGACACACAGAAAACACACATGATAATGTGCATGGACGTACCGATGGACTCGACGTCGATGGTCTCGGATAGCGGCAGGTTGCGCTCCGACATGATCGCTTCGGCGAACGCGGCCTCCTTGATGATCTTTTCACAAAGCTTGAGTTTGGCGCGCGCGTCCTTGTCCTGCGGCTTCATCTTGACCACGAGTCGGAAGTCCTTGATGGCTTTCTTGTGGTGGCTCAGCGCCAGGTTGGCCGAGCCGCGGCGGTAGTAGGCCTTGATGTAGCTCGCGTCCAGCGCGATCGCAGCCGAGGCATCGTCGATCGCTAGCCCGTAGTTCTCGCTCTTGACGTGGGCGGCCGCGCGGTTGGCATAGTAGATGGCGGTCGGCACGAGTTCGATCGCTGCCGTATAGAGGTCGACGGCGGCCGCGAACTTGAAGTGGCTCAGTGCCTCGTTGCCCTCGGTCTTGAGCTGCTCGGCGCGCTCCTTCGTGGCGTCCGAGACGGCGTGGCGCTCTCCTTCCGTGACGCGGATCTCGTCAGTCGTAGCACTCATGGAGATACGTATCGTGGAGAAGGCGGTTGATGGCCGTCGATCGCTTTGAGGATCCTGGCCGTTTTTCCTTGGAGTCGCGCCCGCCAACATTCGATAGAATTTGATGTGCACCACATAATGACTTGTTTGCAATACCGGTGTATCATGGCTAATACCGGTAAACGAGGTGAGCTGAGATTGAACCCCAAGTGAGTGACATGGATTGAATCATGGTTTCTTGCAGAGAAAAAAAAGGAAAGAAATCTGGAGAGATGGCGACGCTAGCGGAGGATGGTGTTGAGGCGTACGGCGGACTCTCGTCGGTGCTGGAGGCGCCGCCTACGCCCACGCAGCAGCAGCAAAAGCGCCGCGTGACGAACGTCGATCTGCGCGAGGAGCTGGCGGCGGCGACGGCCGCGATCATAGACCAAAAGTGGGTCAAGGCGTTCGCACAGCGCGTCGCCCGCTTCGGTGACGAAGACGACGACGAGAACGATGGCGGTGACGAAAACAGTGGGCGAGATGTGTCGCCCGTGGGCGAGCGCAGTCGACGCAGCAGTTTTAGTGGTGCATCGCGGCCGACGAGTCCGCAGGCGGCAGAGAAGACGCCGGCTATGCCGTCGGTGCTCGTGCCGCAGGCCACCGACGACATCCTAGCGACACTGGATCCACGGTTCTTCACCAAGGGCTTTGACGGTGGTGCCTACATGCTCGTGCGTTGTTATTCAAGGTCTCGGAGGTCCTTCCATCACGAGGAAACTGACGCTCATTGGTTTTGTTTCCATAGGAGAATCTGCCCACGACGCGAGACGAGTTGGATCAGTTCCTGCAGACAGAGATCTCCGCCGTGGATGTCGCAAAAGACGTGATCATCGCCAAGCTTGCCGACGACGTGCGTGCAAACCACGGCGCGTTCATTCAGGGTATGAAACAGGTCCAGGACGTCGATCTGGATCTTGTGCGCGCGCAGATCCACGTCAAGAACGCACGCCGACTAGTGCTGTCCACCAAGAACGACCTTGTAAGAGGGTACGGTCATTTACACATCCCCCACTATACGCAAGTGAATGGACGCAAGCAATAGTGACAGACGTGTGGTGTCTGAAATAGGTCGCTGGAGATCGTCAAGACCAAGCGGAATCGAGACCGCGTCGCGTCCGTCCGTGAACCCCCGAGTTGGTCATGGACCTTGACATTCTGCTCACAGCCTTGTGGTTACTTTGTGTGGCTCTTTCCAGATCATCGACCTAGGCTCTCGTATTGTGCGGTGTTTTGAAGAGGAAGAGCGAATGAACCATGCTCTCCAGCAACACGCATTTACGACAGCGGTACGGTACTTGTCCCTTCACCCTGCAACGCTCTGCGTGCCAAGATTTTGATTACGAGTGGATATTCATGTAGGTTGACATTTGTCTCGCGTTGCGGAGAGAGGTCGGCGTCGCAGATCTGCAGGGCGTGACGATTCTGAAAAAGCTCATTCACCGCGTTCAGCATTTTCTACCAGAACTCCGCAGCCAGTTTGACAAGGTTCGCGTGCATATGATGAGAAGCCTTCAGTGCCCACCGTCGACTCAACGTTTCTTGTTTCCCTGAGCAGTCTCTCCGGCAAGTCGCGGAATACTTCGAGCCACTTCAGTACAAAGAGCTGTTGCAAGCGTACATCACATTGGCAGATCATGCAGAGAACCTCGGATTCGAGTTCTCTGCTCGCCATCTGAGCGAAGTGCTGAGCAGTATTCCAGAGATCATTGTGCGATGCATCGATGAGCTCTCTCGGCAGTGCCTGACGGAACTGTTTGGTGATCGTTCAAGCCCGAAGAAGCACAAGTCATCGACCAAAGGCAGCGACTACCAACCGAAATCCTCCACAACTCCATCAACAGCGGAGACCATTGAAAAAGTGCGCCAAGCTTACGAGCGGCTCACCGAGTTTATGCACACGTATTATCTACTCGTGCAGTGGCATCGCGACCCGTTCAATCCGAACAACGACGACCTGGCGTACCTCCACCGATGTGGCATCGACGATGATGACGACGATGACGAAGACGATGACGACGACCAAGACGAAGTGGACGACAAAGTGGGCGGTATGTCGTCCCCGACGAGCAGTCAGCGCAAATCGTTCTTATCACCTCGACAGCGACGAAGCAGCAGCGTATTGAGTGACCCAGCTGTCCCTCAGCGCTCGCCGTACAGCCAAGTGCTTTGCGAGACGGGGATGACACTGCTGCGGTACAGGAAGATTGTATGGGAAACGATGCAACAAAACGTGTCCGAAGTCCTCGAGCGACTGGATACTACGTACGGTAAGTTTATGGGGGATTGGTTTCGAAACGTGTGGCATTCAACGACTGACACCTTTTTTTGATTGTAGGATTCAAGCTCGAACATATCATCACGCTATCACAAACGACGTTTGCGTTCATCGACGTGGGCGAAGAGTTTACCGGCAGTCCATCGACAAAGTGAGTTTAGTTATTCACCAAGAGGAGTTGGTGTTGTTGGCTGACATGCGATGACTGCTCTCCGCAGACTCCGCTCCATGCTTCGGCTCAAGTGTGAGCAGTACATTGTCTCGTTCCATGACGACAACCTGGAGCTGCTGCGCATGTTGATTGACACGGATAGCTGGCAACGCATCCTCAGCGTCACGAGCGCAGTCCACACGTTTGCTGGCATGCTCCGACTCGTCGAGAAACGCAGCGGATACGAATTCGACAAGTCTTCGTCGCCGACGGCAGGTAATAACAATGCACAAGCTGCCATCCACGTGCGCAACGTGTTTCCGTTGTTCCCGACAAGCGGCAACCCATTTGCGGCGTCCAACGCGGCGCGATGGGTTGTGGTCAAGCCAGAAAAGGCATCGCACGACGACAGAATGGACCAGGATCCAGCTGCCGACTCTGGGGCGGGCGATGACAAGGGCAACGAACCCAAGTCGCCAGAGCTCGACGGCACCGGCGGACTGTGCAATCAAACTGATGAAGAATTTGTGCTCACGTCGTCGTCGCTCTCGGGATTTGTTCGGTACGGCAGTGTGTTGTTGTTACCCCCAGCGGATCTGCGATAGTGATACTGACTCACGCTCACGAACATGTTTGGTCTGATAGTATGTGCGGCATCTATCTCAAGATGATGCACCATCTCCCGCACATCGCGTGGGATGTCTTCCTGTTGCTCGTCAAGCTGCTCGAGTTCAACCTGTACGCCGTCTTCGTGAGCTTCGTCGAGCCTGAATACGCGCAGTTATTCTTGCACCGACAGCTCCCTGACAATTCCTCATGGGACGTGCTTCTCTCCAACATTGTCCGCATCTCCGAGGATTTTTCCTCTGGTGAAGTCATGCTGCGCTCGTACGTCGCATCGAGCGCGCCGCCTTCTGGCGACCGTGACATCGTGACTCTTCGACGCGTCACGCGCCTGCCAACGGCGATGGACAATGCGTGCGAGACCAACTCGTACGCGTTCGCCGAACGCGCCGTGGCCGCGGCGTCGATCGTATCGCAGACGATGCTGCTTCAAGCTCTCAAGCCGCTCGTGCAGTCCCACGTCGCCGAGCGATACGAGCCGCTCATGGAGGAAGTGTACACGCGCTGCGAGCAAAGCGCGTTGCAGCTTCGAGGGTTCATCTATAGTGCACTCGCGAGCGTCGCACTGGCCAGTGATCCCTCTTCACAGGGGCTCCCCATCGCTGCCATGGTCGCGCAGGTCAAGTGGGGCGACATCACGTACCTCAGCGATCGCCCGAACGACTACGTCGTCCACATTGTCCGCAAGTGCGGCGAAGTCTGGGGCGGCATGCAGATCTACAGCGACGGCGCGATCCCCGCCGGAGCACGGGACGACGTGTGGGCCGCGCTCGTGCAGCACGTCATGGACGCGATGCTCGCGGGTGTGATGGGCGTCTCCAGGTGCACCCCTCACGGGCGCGCGCTCATGACGATGGATTTGCTCGCGCTCCAAAACGGCCTCGATCTCATTAACCACGTGAGCCGCCAGCGCGTCCCTCGCGGGTGCGACCACGTGAACAACTACGTCAAAGCCTTCTACCTCTCGGAAGACGAGCTGCTCGAGTGGATCCGCCGCCACAAGCACGCCTACACAAAACCCGCGCTTGCGAGTCTGATCCGCCACGGCGTCGGCAGCGCCATGGCCAAGAAGGAGCTGCGCGACCTCGTGTTGCGGATCGACGCGATCCTCTCGACGCCGTGACTCTTGCCTCGCAGATGCAGAATCACATGCACTGTATTCACTTGCGTTCATAAATACAAGAAGTCTAAAAAAGCTTTTACGGCATGTCGACAGCAGCGGCGCGTGCGAAAACTCGCTCCCCCATCCTCCCTTCCTTCTCACTCCGTTATACGTCAGACTTCCTCACAGCGCGGAAGACGGAATGGAGAAGGAGAGCGAACGCCACCTCGAGTCCCTCTATCTTGGTTTGGATGTAATAAATGCACACTCACGACCGCACCGCCTCGCTCAGCTCGTGCTGCAGCCGCGCCGGCACGACCTCGACCACGAGCTTGAGGATTCTCTGCGCATCGCGGTCTCCAAACGTCTCGTTCAAAAACGCCACAAAGTCGTCGGTCGTCATGTGGTTGTTCCCCAGGTCGCGCGCCGCACGCTTGAAGGCCGTGACGCGGTCGGCGTCGCCACCAGCGAGCTTCTCGACGCGCGCGAGCACTTCCTTCTTGCTGCGCTTCCGCGCGGGCGGCATGCTGACCGGACTCTTGTCCATGCTATTCCGTCGCATCTTGTCTGTATCCACCAGGGTCTCTGTTAGCCTCCAAGTGTCGATACTTTCACCCATTAGATTAAAAACAAACGCACCTGTCTGGTGTCGCGTGTGCGGGTCCTCGTCGTCACGCAGCCCACTGGCCGCCAGCAGCGCAGCACGTTGCTCGTCACAGCGGAGTGACCTTGCAAAGCGCAGCACGAGCCACGCTGCAAACGCGCGGTCGTACTGCGCATTCACAAACGCGACAAAGTCTTGCGCGCCGCATTGCGCGTCATTCTCCTTGCGGAACGCGCTCGCGCGCTTCTTGAAGACGCGCAGTTCGTGTTCGCCACGCGCGATCAGCGCCTGCTCGATTTCCTGCTTGAGCAGCTTGCGGGACCGCGGCTCGAGTTCGTCGTCGTACTTGTCGGCGACCGATCCCGAGACGGACGGCGGCGAGTACGCGCGTCGCAGATCCACGTGCAGCTGCCGCAGCCCACGCGAGACCGAGTTGACGGTCGACGTGGAAGTCATGGAGACGGGCGAGAGCGACGGCGAACCGCCGCCCGTGAGGTTGGCGTGGCACGTCACGTGGAGCCCGGCGTGGAGAAAGTCGGCGAGCACGCTCGAGCCGCTGCCGCCGCAAAAGTCGCCCACGTCGGGCAGCATGAGGATGCGCTGCATGTAGTAGTCGAGCTCCTTGCGGCGCTTCTCGAGAAATGATCCCGTCTGGTCCTTGTGGAAAAACACGCGCACCTTGTGCTCGGGCGCGAACGCCACGGGCACCATCATGCGCGCAAACGACGACGTGCGCATCGCGCGCATGTCCGTGTCGAGCGCCTGGAAGTCCTCGAACGTCTTCCAGAGCGTCCACTCGGCGGTGCCGGGAGACACGGCGTGGAAGGATGACGACAGCGAGGCCGATCCGCGCGGCGGCGTCGTGAACTTGCACAAGACTTCAAACTGCGATTGCGCGCGCCACAAAGCGAGTCAGTGCGTGCGAAGCTCACGGACACGCAGGAGAACGAACGTACCATGGGGGGCTGCCCGTCGGCGCCGGCGCGGGCGGCGCGCACGGCCAGCTTGAGCGGCGACGGCGTGAGCACGTCGAGCGTCATTGATGGAGTGTGTCTATCGCGTGCGGCAACCAGAGAGTCAGTGAATGCGGGATGCGTCGGCCATGTGGGGGGTAGTACTGTGAAATACCCCAATAGAAGACCTTACGGTGAGTGCAAGAGAGAGAGTTCGGCTCTGTCTGCTCTGGTGAAGCGGTTAGAGAGAAAGGGCAACGAGGTTCAACCCTGATCCCTGTAGCGATTCGCTGACGGGCCAACAGTCGGTCGGTCGGGATATTGAGAAGAAGGATATTCCGAAGAGCTCCAATTGGATCAATTTGGCTCCGCCAGGCGACTGACGCCAGTGAATGAGAGCTCTCCGAAGAACCGTTGTGTAGGTGAGTTTCTTTGCGCTGTTGTTCTGTGGAAGGACGGCCTGCCCTGACTGACGCGATGGCCATACTCTTTGAAATTTCCAAACTCAACCAGCCGGAGATGACGGAAACGCGTCGACGTCGGCACCGCAGAACGGTTCTCCAAAAGATCTTTCATCCGACGTACCGAACCCAAGCAGAATTCCTGCAGCACTGTGGTGAGATGAATGGCGGAAACATGGGATCATGTCGTGGGACAATGGGAAAAGCAGCCGCATACATTCGAATAGAGACTCCTGAAAGAGACCAGTGGGAAGTCTGCGAGACGGCGACGCGCTGGTGCTGGGTGCGTTAGCTGGTGGTGATGGAGCTTCACTCTAGGTTTTGAGTTACGAGTTGCTATTGCACAGCATCCAGCGGCACCATAGAGTGACGAGCATGACTCGAACAACCGCACCTAATGGGCAAATACATGGACACTTTTCAAGAGTCACCAGAATGTGTTACTAGGACCCTCAGACGTCATTGATTCTCACGACGTTCTTTGTTCAGTGCAGTTAGCATCCACGGTGTCGGCTGCTTTCATAGACTGACTGCTGCGCCTTTGCCGCTCCCACCATGCACGCGCCACGTGTAAACTCCAGCACTTACAAATTGTCCTAGTAATGCGCAGTCGTTATCGGCTTCGCATCGACCGATCATGAGAATGATTCTTTCGGAAAGGGTGGTGTTAAAAAACACCAGAATAAGGGGTTGATGAGAGGAGTTGACAATGCTCACTCATAAACGGATAAGCAGGGGTCGAATCTCTCAAAGCGCACGCGCACGAGAAGCTTAAGCCGACGACGTGTACTTCGTGACAGCCTTGGTGCCTTCCGACACGGCGTGCTTGGCAAGCTCACCAGGGAGCATGAGGCGCACAGCAGTCTGGATCTCGCGGCTCGAGAGCGTCGACTTCTTGTTGTAACGCGAGAGCTTGCCGGCCTCCGAGGCAATGCGCTCGAAGATGTCGTTGATGAACGAGTTCATGATCGACATGCCGCGCTTGCTGATGCCCGTCTCCGGGTGCACCTGGCGAAGCACCTTGTAGATGTAGGTCGAGTAGCTTTCGACACGCTTCTTGGAGCCCTTGCCC
>JAADWA010000320.1:0-31604 GCA_023335935.1 Pythium phragmiticola | reverse complement strand
CGGAAGGCGGTGGACGATGCGCGAACCGCGAGCAGCAGAGGCATCATGCTTGCGGGTCGTGCGAAACCACGAAGCCACCGGAAGCGCGAGTAACAGGAGCCCAACAGCGAGGCCGAGGGTCTGGGGGCCTGTTACGGGACTGAAGAAGCGCGTGAGCACCATGGCGAGCGAAGTTGGCGCGGTCTCGTTCACTAGTGCACTATTAGTACGCTGTTTGTGGGCGGTGGAAACTTGAGAAATGGCTTCCCGTTCTTGCGGCGGTGATAGTAGTCCTTCTGGCCCACGCAATCTGTCACCTGCAATCAATTAATGCATTATAGGTGCCATGCAACAATACAGAGTATATTATGGGTGCCGTGCATCTGCCCCATGATTCTCAGATCAGTGATATACGATTTCCTCGTGCTGCAGATCGTCAGGGGCTGTCGATTGTATTGAGCCTTGCCCTCGTGGGCGTGGTGAGGCGGCTGTTAGCTTGCGAGGAAAAGCGAAACTGAGCTGTTCTACTCCCACGGTCGTGGGTTTCTGACTAGAAATAGAGTGCCTTCCTACTTTCGCATCCGGAAACCGCAACATCCTCGGGACTTTTCTTCTTCGAATGGAGTATATTGCGTTACATCAAGAGTGAACTGCGGTACCTAATATGCATAGCTAGTGGCATCCCTGCGGTGAGGCGGAGCGCCAGTGATGGAAATCCCTGAGAAGAAGATCGGGAAGCCCTGCCCATTCGGGGCGAAGGGTGGGATGAAAGGTCTGGATGCTGCGCCTGCCGTCCATAGCGACGTTGGCCGCTGCATCTGCCATCTTGTTGCACGCGCGGAGGTGGTGAGACCACCGTTCCACGCCCAGCCGGTCCGCGAGGTGTCGTGCCTCGCGATATAGGGTGACGAGACGCTCGGTTTTTGGCGGGTGGTATTGGTCCATTTGCCGCACAATAAGGAGGCTGTCACCGACGACTTCCAGCGGCCGCCAGTTGTGGCGGGCCGCTGCGGCGAGTCCGGTGACCAGGCCGACGTACTCGGCTTGGTTGTTGTTGTTGGTGGGTGTGGTGAGGCTCATCGCAGCACTCCAAACGAGCTGGGGGGTGTCGCGGAGACGAGAGGTGCGGAACACGACCGCTCCTGCGCCGCCTGGGCCAGGATTGCCGCGCGATCCTCCATCAAATAAGAGGAGGTAAGTGTCCGTCGGCAGCGAGGAAGATGGCGTCGGGACGATGCCGGTCAGCACGTGATCCGGACTGTTCACCCCGGCATGGTATCGTATCATGCGTCACCCACTGTAGAATCATCCAATCAGGACCAGCGACTGGTTTGAAGTACACCTGTTGCCCACCGTGGCCGCCATATCATCATGTAAAGATACGATAGCTCAAGAAGCTACGTTGCGCACACTGCGTTGTTCCTGGCCTGCCTTCCAATGCTTATATCGGTGGTTGTGCGATGGATCCCTCTGTGGCAAAAGCCTTCGAGCTCTCGGACAGTACGCTTCTCCGAAGGGCAATAGCGTGAGTATCGCGGCGTATGCCATGGCTCGCACGCCGTTCGTGTGGGGGCGAAGACGCTCAAGAGCCTGAGCGATGAATCTATGACGGGCAAACTCATCGCGGTGTCGCAGTTCAAGTTTGCCTCGTTCAACGCTGGCCCGCGCCTGTGTCTTGGCTTGGGATTGGCCATAATGGAGATCAAGACGGTGCTCGCGACCATCATGAGCAAGTTCCACCTTGGGCTCCACAGCATCATCAACTATTACTAGTAGTAGTAGGTAAGTCAATTCGGTCTTGCTTCCTACAGTCAGGGGTGAGCTGCTGGTGGATGTACCGGAGAGCTTGAAATCACCTACATGGCACATTTAGTGCGATGGTCTGAGTGTTAGGAGAAACAAACGAAGACCGACTGTGCATTATCCGTAGTGCCTTCCTCATGAGCAAATGTCCAGCAGTCGACCCGGAAGCGTAAACTTAGGCCAGTGTCGGGATGGCTCGGTACCCAGCGCGACGCGAGAACGTTCGGTACGACATACCAACAGCAGCACTGACGAGGGCGACAACCACGAGCACATGCGCCGAGAAGAACGAAGCAGGGCTCAGATCCTCTTCTTGCTTGTGGGACATGGCCAGGCGAACGGTCGACAGTTTGCCGTGGATAATCTTGGACATGGCAGTGTTCATGAAGCACGCCTTCGAGACATCGTGGTGGTGACACTGGATGCCCGACTGAACGTAGAGCGCCGACGCCGACTCCGAGAGATCTTTGAGCGTGCCGGCGGTGAGGTCACCAACGGAACCAGCAGGCGCTGTTGGGCCCTCAGCAGGTGCCTTGGTGGGGGCTGGGGTCGTTGTCTTCGGTGTTGGGGCATTCGTAGGCTCCATGGTGGATGCATCATTGGCTGAAGTTTTGGTCGGTTCCATCATGGGCGCTTCGGTCGGTGCCTTAGTAGGAGGCTCCGTTGGAGTCTTCGTCGGACCCCCTGCGGGAACATTGGCAGGAGCGTCGGCTGGAGCATTCGTTGGTGGTGTCGGTTGTGTGGTACGCGGCTCCGTCGGAGCATCAGTCGGCTTCTCAACGGGAGGAGCCGTGGTCGTCACCTTCGGGGCGTCGGTTGAAGCATTAGTCGATGGCGTTGGTTGCGTGGTAGGTGGCTCCGTCGGAGCGTCAGCCGGCTTCTCGACAGGACGAGCCGTGGTCGTCACCTTCGGGGCGTCGGTCGGCGCTTCAGTTGATGGCTTTGTCGCTGGAGCTTTGCTGTCAGCGGGAGAATCCGACGGTGGCGTCTCTGATGCCGGCGCATCAGCTGGGGGCTCAGCATCCGCCTTGTACGACAGTTCAAAAGCTTCTGCGTAACCGACAACAGCGACTTCTTCTTCATCCTCGTCGTCCTCTCCGTCGTTTTCATCGTTCCACGACGACCCAGAATGGGCGAAAACCTGACGCCATCCACCACCAACAAGCCCACGAACGACGAGCGTGTTGTTCGCTGCACACTCGTGTGCCGTGTCGGTAAGGTTTGCGAGAATTTCGTCGGCGTTATCGGGAACATCCCAGTACTTGATCAGCTCGCCGATCAGACCGGACGCCCCAACGGCTCTAATCGTGCCGTTCAAAACATCCACCGACACGAGTGCCCCACTGAACTGGAGATTGTGCCAGAAGATCTTGCGCGACACGCCACCGGTAGCTACGGTCGCATTAAGCAACTGGGTGTCACCACAGCGCACTTCGAACTCGGCGTGGGCCCCGCCATCGACTTCAACGGCGTTGCGCTGTTTCAAGCACGCACGAGACGGTCGCCACAGGATCTTGCTCGACTCGGTTTTGTTAAAGTCTGCGTTGGCAGGATCGTTGACGTACGGCTCCAAGATGGGGAACATCTTGTTGGCGACCAAGCCGCCGCACGGGTGGCGCATGTCGACATCGCCGCTTAAAGACAACGTGAACGTCGTGTCGACAACTAGCGTGGAGCCGCTCACATTACCCATGAGGCTGTCCACCCAGTCACGGACATCGGCAATGAACGACTCGGTGTCTTGCTGCAACGTCGCCGCAAACTTGAGCGTCGCGTTCTCCTCACGGCCGCCACAGCCTCCAACATCTTCATCATTGCCATGGCCTTGACGAACATGATGCTTCTTGCGGCATTCTCCATACTCGTCGTCGTCGTCTTTCTTGCCGTACTTGCCGTACTTGCCGTGATTGTTCTTCTCCTCTTTCTTGCCATACTTGAGGCTCTTCTTGTCCTCCTTCTTGCCATACTTGCCATGGGTCTTCTTCTCGTCCTTTTCACCGCGCTTCCCGTGGCCGTGGCTCTCTTTCTCGCCATGCTTGCCGTAGCGGTCATGTTCCTTCTCTTCCTTCCTGCCATGCCTTCCATGGCGCCCATTTTCTTCTTCCTCGCTCTCCTTCTCACACTCGTCTTCGTCGTGCTTCTTCCGGCGGAGACTCACGGCTGCCGCGTCGTCCGCCCACGTGATCTCTTGCGGCAAGTAGTCGAACTCGGCCAGCACGTGCGAACTCTGGAACGCCGTCACGATGGCGCGGGTGTCGCTGCTTGGCTGCCGCGCTGCCGTGGGCGTGGCCAGCGCCACTGCCACCGCGGCGCCAACACACACAGACGCGAGGATCTTCATGCTGCCGAACTGGAGGGAACGCAGTCTCTTCGAGACAAGGAAAATGTCGGACTGGGTCCATGGGATCCTGTGCTTCGTTGGATCGGATGCACACGAAATCATAGGGGAGGGACGACATGGTGGAATAACCCACTCAAATCGCATATTGAAGTGGAATCGATGCGTCATCCCTCCCTCTGCTGGAAGATCGCCAAACAAGTTGCGTCAGTGAGGAAAAGAAGAATAAAACCTCAACTGGCTTCAAGAAACCAGGGGTCGGACAAAAAAGGGCAGCTACTGAACGGTCTATGTCCGGCAAGCAATGAGGTTTTATTGCCCAAACGCGGAATGATGGTAATCATCAACACGGTGAACGATCGCCATGATGTGAATCGTGAGGATGCCGCAACCTTCACGATGATGAGGCTGCCCTCCATTCAACGGACTCACTACGTACAGCTCTCTTATTCCCTCCATATCCACCCTACGCTTGGCTCTCGTGTTCGAGCGGACGATAGCCGCTGCGGCGCTGGGTGGTCACGACAGCAACGCCAACGAATGCCAACGCAAAGAGCACTCCAGTGGCGGCCATGGGGGCGATCAAGGCGTTTGGCGCGGTCGTCCCCGCTCGGCGCGTGAATGAGAAACCCGTGGACGCAGGGGTGCTCTGGTAGAAGCTGGAGAGCTGCGACATAACGGCATGACCAGCACAGACTTTCGGAGCACCGACGCTGGAGTGGCACCCGACTCCGGCCTGCACGTACGCCGCCGCGCCCGAGGCGGCAACAGCGACAGCGTCTGCCTCATCACCGGCAGACGATGGAGGGGCAGGAACTGGGTTAGCGATCGAAGCGGGTGTGGCAACACTGTCTGGCGTCGCGGGCGTCGCTGGCTTGTCAGAGCTCGGGAAGGAGAAGGCAAACGACTCCGTGTATCCCACAGCAGCCACTTCGTAATCACCCGAATCGTTGGATCCGTTGGTATCGCGTTGCGTGTAAATTGACCACCCACCGCCGACGACACCCACTACTGAGAGCTGACTCGCTGCACCGCATTCTGCGAGCCCAGTCTTCCAGTCTTTCTGCACGGCTGCCGCATCTTCCGGGTAATGACGGTTCTTGAGGACGCCAACGATGGAGCCCTGAGCGTCCGACGCACGAATGCGCCCATTCATGATGTCCACATTGATGTAGAAGCTTGCGTCTTCGACCGTTTCGCCTCGGACCGAAGGTGTTGACCCACTCGAGGCGATGGACACGTTGAGCAGCACTTGGTCGACGCACAGCACTTGGAACGACGCATAGATCGCTCCTTCGGCTTCTGAGGTGTCCTCTTCCGTGGTGCACGTAGCTGATGGCGTCCACGCGATCTGCTTCACGTCCTTGTCCAGCACGTTGATATCCTGAGGGTTGGCGATGAATTTTTGGAGAATTGGGAACACGTTGGAGAAGCCAGTGCTCCCACAGGGTCCGCGCTGAAGCTCCGCAAACTCATTCTTCGTGAGCGAGAATGTCGTGTCAATGACCAGTGTCGACGCAACGTCGTCACTGACAATATCCGTCAGCCACCCAAGTGTGTCGGACACGAACGCCTCCGTGTCCTTGCGAAGCTGCTGGGCGACCGGAATAGTCTTAGCCGGTACGTCATCCGAGTCGGAGTCCTGCCAAGGACGTTTGGGTGCGTCTTGATCATCTCCATCCTTCTGGCGCGAGTATTTGTCCTTGTTCGGCGAGTGGTCACGACCACGGTTGTGCGTTGACTGGCCATCGTCTCCACGATCACCACGAGTATCTCCACGGTCCGCATCCTTGTAACCATGGCCGCTGTGACCACCGCTGGCCTTGTGCCCCACATCTCTGTACCCATGATCGCCAGAATCCTTGTGTCCACCGTAACCGCCACTGTCCCCGCGCTCTTCGCCCTTGTGGTGGCGGCCTCCGTCACCCGAGTGCTTCGCGTCCTTGTGGCCATGGTAGCCTTCATCTCCATGCCCCTCGCCCTTGTCATCTTCGTGGCCATTGTCGCCCCGATGCTCAGCTTCCTTATGACTATGGTAGCCTTCGCCTCCGGGCCCTTCGCCCTTGCCATCTTCGTGGCCACCGTCTCCCCAGTGTTTGGCTTTCTTGTGGCCATGGTAGCCTTCGCCTCCGTGATCTTCATCCTTGCCGTCGTGCCCACCGTCTCCCCAGTGGTTCGCACCCTTGTGCCCATGATCGTACTTGCCATCATCTCCAAATGAGCGAGGAGAATGATCACTGCTTGGAGACTTCACGTCACCCCCATGTCCGTGTCCGCGTTCGCGCCATCCTCCATACCCATGGTCGTCACCATTGTCGCCACCGCGGTGACCATAGCCATGCCAGCCTCCGTCATCCTCTCTTCCCGGATAGCCGTATCCTTCGTGCCCCCGTCCTCCGCTGTCCCACGGGCTCTTGTCACCACCACCGTGCGACCACTTGCCGTGACCACCGCGGCCGTGGTCGCCATCGTCATCATCTTCGCCGCCATAACGATCCCACCAGTCGTGGCCACGCCCGTCATCGTAGCGGCCGCGGTAGTTGCTCGCCACAGCCGACTGGTCGAGCGGCGTTACAGCTGAGGGCGCCTCTTGAGGCGGCGACGGGTCGGCTGCCGCCGCCGACACGGCAAGTGTAGACGCCAGCGAGACAAGGAACAAGTGCACCATCTCACGTGGAAAGAACGATCGAAATTCTCGAATGCGGTGGTCGATCCTCTGGAGCTTGGGAGTTCAGGGGGATAGTGAGGAATCATCAGTGATGATGCGTCAGCCCGCTCGAGCTTTGACGAATCACTTTGCCCGTCACGTCTGATCCGTAAACCAAAATGCGAGTCCAGTGATGATCGTTTAGACTCAGCTTGAACCTGAGTCAACAGTGGAATGCCAGTGGTGGTATCGTCACACGCCATCTGAGAATGGATGTGGGGACATTCATTCGCTCAAGTTGAAGTGTGGAAATAGTGACATGTCACTCGGAGTTTTTGAAGACAATTCTGTCTTTCACAGTAGATCTGGGCTTTTGGCGCGAACATCACTCTTGTTGCCAATTGATTCTCCATCCCGACCGCCATGGCCGTGCCCGCGTGGACGGCGCGCGAGTGGCGCCCGCTTGCGCGTGATCTCTGCGCACATTTGCTGGACGCGCAGCACCCTGTCTCAGATATCACGTCCGCGTCCCATGGTTCTGAAAGCGACGACCGCAAGCGCCAGCAGCGGCTGCTGCTACGCGCCGACAAAGTCGTCGTCAAGATGTACTTGCATCGCTACATGGACATTACGCCGCAGCAAATCAAGGGCGAAGTGGACGAGATCGCCAAGAAAATGGACGTCCACTTGCTCTCCGAACGAGCGGTGCGACTAAAAGACCTGACGAGTGGCTGCGATTATCGTGTGGTCAAGATGTTGATAGAGCTGGCAGAGGCACCGACGCGTGCGAGTGACGCACACGTGGCCGTCGATTCGACGGCACCATTGGAGGCTCTTCAGGCGTGGAATCGACTACTCACACCCAGCAAAGATGTGCAAAAGGTGGAGAAAAGAGCTCGAGAGGAGGCGGCGCTGGCGGCGAAGTTGGAGGCCGAGTTGCTGCAGGTCGCGTGGGAAGACGACTGGTGGAAGGAGCGTCAGGACGATGACGATGCAAGCGATTTGGACGATGCCCTGCAGGATGTCGACGACGATGTGGATAAAGCGGCGAGTGCATCAGGCGAGCAATATGATCCTATCGTTCGAGGAATCGCGTCGCGCGTGCTCACACCCGAGGAGGCCAGTGAGATGCCAAATGATCGCGATGGAGAAGCCACGAGCATGGAGGTTGATGAAGACACTTTAACGGATCAGATTGATGAAGACGAAGACGATGAAGACGATTTGCTGCTGCAGTACTTTCGCCCGGCAACCGACCCACTCAATTCCGTGGAAACAGGGGATCGGACTGAAGACCAGCGGCCCAACCGAGATGGCGGGGAGTTGTTTTTCAGCTTTGACAAGCCATCGCTCTTGCTTCCGCTTGTCGAGTCGGTCACTGCACACCGAAGTATCAGTGCTGCACAGAAACCCCGCGAGCCGAGAAGAGTCGTTCGTGAAGACGTGTTGGTGGAGGCAGCTTTCTACGCTTTGCGTGGCGTACCATCGCCCTTCTTCGAGATGCGCAAGTCGCCACATAGCTTTTTCTGCGGTGATTTGTCCATATCCAACTTTGAGACGTCGAGTCTTGTGCTCCGAGGACTTGCCGTATCGCACTTGTCTCCGATGTCAATGGCCAGTGTACTCGATAGAGTCGTGGTGGCGGCTTCCAATCTGCAGTTATTGCGTGACGTCGCTGCATTCTTCGTCCAAGCTCCTTCCCATGAAGCCCGCTCGACGACTGCAGAAGGAATGGCGTCCGGAATTTACAGCCAAGTCAAGAGCTGTGAACGATTTCTGAGTGAAACACACGAGAACATGGCCAATGCGAAGCGATCAGTGAATCGCCAAGACTCGATAGACTCCCAGGTGCCCGCGACCACAGTTCTACCAACATTGCTTGGTGTACTCGGGACTTTCCAGGAAATGTTCAAGGTGATTGCATGGCTGAGATCGACAGTCACAAAGTGCATCGAAACGTTCCACACGCGGGCGCGCCATGAGATCACCGCTGCTGAATTGTCAAGTCAGCTGCTGTCAGCATTGCATCAGGAGCTACGACTCGTCTTCATTGAATCCTCGGAATCGGCGTCGAGAGAAGAGCGTTCACAGTGGGATCCATACGAGATCGTCTGCCGGCTCTTTGTTGGGACGCTCACTCCGTACCTCGATGTGATGGATCAAGTCTTGTTCGAGAGGGGCTACGGTGCGCGGATCCAGTTGCACCATGAGCTATTTTTCGTCGACTTGGACCGAGACTCAACGTTACCCAAATCAGCCGCTGAAGAGTCCTTCGAAGACGCAATGTCGGCGCTCATGCCATTTCGTGTCGAATCGGGTGCTGTTCCCACGTTTCTGAGGCCGTTGGTGCGGCTGATGAGCGCAGCGCTGGAGAGTCGACAGATCCTCAACCAATACTTAAACCAGCATACAGCCCCAACCGACATCTTAAAGTCGACGTCCAAACGGTTATCGGAGCATTTCACGACCACGTTCACCAAAGCAGCCTTGCCGTCCACCTCCTCAATGGGAGTGTTTGCCTCAGGGCAATCGTGTCCTCTCGATGAACTTCTTCGTCAAGCTGTTATCCAACCAGTGCAAGAAAAGGTAAGGACTCAAGCCTTTGATGCACAACTTCTGGGACTAAGGGTTGTGCTGTTATAGTGTGCAGGCATCAACGGAGTGATTGCCAACCTCTTCCGTGAGAAGCTTCAGTTCCGTGAACACGTGGACACCGTACGCTCCTTTCTTCTCATGCATCAGGTACACCCAATCCTATTTGGTTGTTGCGGCCTATCAACGTCCTTGTACTGATTTCCATCCATGTGAATGGAAACGAGCAGCAAGATGTCTTCACTGATCTTGCGCAGTTTCTGATCGAGCAGATTCAACTTGATCCAGTTGGCTGGGCGAAGAACGAGTCGCTCAATACCGCCTTACAGGACTCAGTTCAACGACTTCACGTGGAAGGGTTGATTTCAAATGACCAGCGTGAAACTGCTGCGCGTATAAGCATCCGAGTTGACATCAAGGAGTTGGAGAAGCTCCGGATCGCGCGCCATATCGATGTCATGGCGGTGCGCCATCTCCAATTCAAGTTCACTGCATCCCAGCCTCTTCGAGTACTGTTCAGTGGTTCGATCGTCCACAAGTACTCCAAACTTGCAATTCTGCTACTGCAAGTCAAGCTGGTGGAGTTGATACTTACCAACGTACGTTCGCTGGAAGGGCTTGTTTCTTACCACAAAATTGATCTGATCTTGACGATATATGCTTTTGTAGTTCAAGCAGAACTATCGTCACCGTCTTTGCTTCCTGGAGTGAGTCTCGCAGGTCGCATAATAAGTGTCTTTCGCTGGTTAACTCTCTAGTATGATGTAGAACTCAAGGACCCTTGCGGGGCCAACTCGTTCACCTGGCTGACATGCTTCACTACACGCGCGCGGTACTGAACTACCTTGCAAATCAGGTGCTTGACGTTGGTGGAGCGTGAGTCACCCTCGGCGACACTGATCTGTATTACCTTTTGCAGATGACCGGCGACTCGTGGAGTAAAGTGGAGCGAGTGATTCGACAGTCCCAGAGTATTCGCGAGATCAATGAGGCCCACGAAATGTATCTCGACAAGATGCTGAACGCCTTTTTCGTCTTGAAGAAGGTACGCAGTACAAGCTGCTTGAGAAAAAAAGAACACAGAAAGTATGTTCAGGATCTGACACTGTGGATCATGTACAGCATGAGGGTTTTACGCGCCAGTTCATGCAGAATTTCAATGATATCATCGCGTACGGAAGCCGCGTCGAGGATTTCGTGCGAACCGTTGAGCACAACATGGGTCGTTACTTTGACACCGCCGAGCCGGCAGACCCCAAGAAAAGTGGGCGAAACACCACTCGGCGAGACATCAACACGCGACGACGAGAGCGCGTTCCAAATGACGAGTTTAGAGCGCTGCACGCAAAGTTGCTCCGCAGTCTTAAGAACTCCGAGGGCAACTACGAGAATCAGCTCCATGTGATCACCATCGTTTTGGACGCCATGGTCAAGAATGGAGCATCGCCACACGTCAACGAGTTACTGCTACTGCTCACGTTCAACGGCTATCGCGCGCCGTCCAGATCACGCATGACGTCGTCTGGTTAGCATCAACGCTTCCACTATCAAGCACGCTTCCGCTTGCAATCGTTGCGGTTCGCTTCACGTGTGAGACGGGTGCGCTTTGCTTTTTCCAGCGTTACGACAGCGAGCTGCGTGACAACCGCCAGCGATTCGTCGGTGTTTTCGTTTGGACGATGAAGAACTGGTTTTGTCCGCATCCGAAAATCAGGACCATATCTGCATCAATACAACATCCAAACAACCAGTCAGTCGTATCCAGCGAAGCCAATCAGCAAAATGACTCGTACTCTTCGAAGAATTCGTGCTCCGGAACTTCCAGATCCTGGACGTTCACATTGGGGGCCGCAACGGTCGTGGCAACGGCAGCAAGTGCTCGGCACGCGTCGGCACCGCTGTATCCTCCACCGCCTAGCAGCAACATTGGGCGATTAAAGGCCATGAGTGTCTGGACGCATTGCGTGATGCCGTGACTCGTCAAGTTGAAGCCACCCAGACTGTCTCTCGCCAACGTGTCCACGCCGCAGAGTAGCACAACGGCTTCCGGATCCACGCACTCGATCGCCTTGGCGACAACCGTCTCAAAGAGCGCGTGAAACTGGCCGTCGACAATACCTCGCCGAAGGGGGACGTTGATCGTGTGGTACTTGCCACGACCGCCGCCAATCTCGTCTTGTGCGCCCGTGCCCGGAAAGAACGCTCGCTCCATCATGTGGAGTGACAGCGTCGTGACGTTGGCGCTATAGAAAAAGGCCTCTTGCACACCGTCGCCGTGGTGGACGTCCATGTCTATGCAAAGCACGCACTCGAGCTTGGGTTGGCCGTTGCCGTTGTCGTTGGTCGCTGGAGGGGGTTGCAGAAGCCGCTGGATGGCGAGCACCACATCATTGACGTAGCAGAAGCCGCTCGCTTGGCTGCGCATCGCATGGTGTCGCCCTCCGCCGAGATTGATCACTACGGGTGCACTGGCTATGCCTCCTGTTTCTTCCTGACGCCGTTGACGCCATTGGCTGATGAGGTGCTTGAGTGCGTCGGCCGCCGTGAGCGAGGCACCAGCGACGTAGCGGCAGTACTCGTAGAGACCCGGAAACACGTACGCATCGTCGACGAGCTCAAACTCTTTACAGTCGCGGTCAGAGACCGGACGCCCATGGCGACTCGCGACTGTGCGCGAGCTATCGCCGAGCGTTGTGGGCTTGGACGTTGACTCACTCGACTGCGCCGTGCGCCGCAGCGTGTCCACATAGTCGCGCGCGTGGAAGCGCATGAGGTGGTCGTCAGTCGCAAGCGACGGCGCGATAAATTGCATGCCGAACGGTCGGGTTTCGTCCCTCTCACTTCCAGTGTGTCGCGTTGCCAGCGCCTGAAGCAGCGCGAGCGTCATTTGCTCGCGCCGCGGATGCACGGGGAGCCGCGATAACGCACGGTAATACGCAGGCGAGTGGATGAAAACGACATCCCGCGCCACGCTAGACGTCTCTGCGTGTGAACTCGTATCTCTCGAGGTGCAGGCGTCGCGTAGAGACGGGGGAGCATCTCCTTGAACGCTTGACGCGGCATTCGTTGGCACCATTTCTGCTTCCTCTTTTCGGGAACTCGCCAATGTCCAAAAGCTCAAGCTGCACATTAGTGACATGGCAATGTCACTCAAAGATGGCTACATCTGATGTTGGTTCATTCGTCGGGAAGGAATGCAAGGAAAAGCAACGCGGCGAGCTGACCGCCGTACGTGAACTCGCCCGTGGGCGTGGTGAGTAGGGCGAGCGGTTCGGAGGTCGTGGTTGTCGAGAGCGGCGACTCCTGAGGGTGCGATTGGCCGACTGCGAACGACGCGAACCTGGAGGACGCTGATGTGCTTGGCGGCAGGGACACTCGAGCCGGCGACGTTGGATCTTCGGCAACACTTTCACTGCGGGTCGCTCCACTCGTGAACCGTTCGCGTCGCAACGATCGCCATTCTTCGTCTGCTTTCTCGAGTAATTGGTCAAGAAGATCCACGGGGTCCTTCTCGAGCAAGTCATGGGTGACCTTGCGGATCAATTCGAGCTCTTTTGAAGCAGAAGCCCGCCCTCCATCGGAAAGCGAGATGCTCGAAGCGTCTGTCAGTGCAGCCTGCAATAATCCGACGATGTGCGTGAAGCGCTTCTTCGTTTTCTCGACGACCTACAGCGAACACGGAACAGTGTGAGAAGCTTGCGAACGTCGTCCATCCGTCCACACACACTACGCACCACAGCTTTCTCGGCTGGAAGAGATTGGATATGGGCGCTCAACAGAGCTTGCGAGACCTTTCTCAACAGCGATAGCGATTCGTCGGTGGCGGCTGCTTTGAGTTGCACGAGCGCTGGTCGATAGAACTCGATGGCCCGGTACAAGTCCCCAAGCGCAACGCACAATCCACCCAATTGCAGCAGTGAGCTCACGATATCCGCATGGTCGTGCGGCAGACTTTCCCGGCGTATACTGAGAGCTCGAATGGCTGTACTAAAGGCTGCCTCCAGCCCGTTCCCTGACGCGTTTCCGGCTTGGAGCAGTGCAATTCTGTGCAGACTCGAGGCCGCTTGGCTCCAGATCTCTTGAACGATCACCGCATCACCCTCACTCTCTTGCGCGAGCCGCTCGTAAACCGAAAATGCCTCATCAAAGACACTCGCGGCATCGCCGCGTCGGCCGCTCGCGACCAATGCGTCTCCTTCTAGTTGACGAAGATCTGCGTACGCCACGCTGAGCTTGCCATGAGCGTCTCTAACGAGCGCAGTAACTTGGTGGAACAGCTGAAAGGTGCCCTCCAGATCGCCACGATCGCGAGAGATTGCAATCATGGCCATGTGCAAGTCGAGTAGGAACGGGTGGACGACTCCTCCAAAGAGATCTTGCACAGTCTGGACCGCCTCTGCAAACAATAAGCGGATTTCGTTCAGCGGATGAGATTTTGCATGCTGGACCCGCATCTTCACCATCAAACCGCGTGCATACGCGAGGGACTTGGGTCTGCTGGCCTCGAGCGCAAGGGAAACAAGTCTCTCTGACTCGTCAAGTTGAACAAGGACAAGGCTGAGCTCCGCGCCCCAGATCAAGAGGTTCACAAGCGCGGCGCTTGCGACTCCTCGGGAAGCTGTATCTTCGATCGCGATCTGGGTTTTCACATACTCTAAGCCTGCCTCGATATCACCGGCAGCGACCACCTCGTTAGCTTGTGACACGCGTTGTTTACACACGTGCGTGGTTTGACACAAAGGGATCGAGTGAGAACGGCTCGAGCAGAAGGCTTCTGCGTCTGGAAACGGCCGAGTTGATGAGAAGTTGATATCGCCATCGACGATGCAAACGTCTGTGTGGTACAGCACCGCCTGTAGCACTTCATTGCTGATCGCATTACCATTCAGCAGCTCTGCCCACGTGGCGGGGTCTGAGACGACGAACTGCTGCTGCACGCGTGGCAGAATGCGGGCTTGCCAGAATGCGTTCGCGCCGCTTGTTGGTCGTTCGAACACCAAGTTGAGAAACTCATGGACGACTCGCATGGCCGTGTCTTCGGTAATCTCTCTCGACTTTGGATGGGAGCCAGACGCCTCCGTCTCTGCTTGCGCCACCGAATACCTTGAAGACTCGACACTTTCGTCGCCCGCATCGCCAAGCGGATGATCCCGTACAGTGGAATTGACGTCATTTGCAGCGTCGAGAAAGACCGACTTCAACGAAGCGCGCAGTTCATTCTTGGCGGCACGGCCGATCATTTCCGAGAGGAACAGACTTTTGGTGTGCTTCAAGTTGGCCGCCTCGTAGCAGAGACCCAGATATCGTGCAGGGATGCCCTCGCGATGCAGCGCCTCTGTTAGGGTAAAGCTGTCGTACACCTGGACGCTCTGCGTCTCAACGGCGTCCACAAACGCCGGTAGGGCGACCCAACGAAGGTGCTCTTCCGCGGTCATCATTGCTTGCTCCAATATGATGCGCTGCTCGTCGCTGAAGCACGGCCCCCACCACTGAGGATGCAGCGGGAGGATATCGCCAAGCTGGGAGACGAGCTCGGGGCGCAGCGGCGACAGCGACGGCTCCTGTGGCGATGCCGTGGTCGGAAACATGTCAACCAGATTGTGCAGATACGCCACAATGTGACCATTCTCCACTGTGGCGAACACGCCGGTGGAGACACCGACATGCTGCGCCAAGCGGTCTTGGGTCGCTTCACGTAGGCCTTGTAAGCCACCCACATTGTCGACAAAGATCCCGAGGTGTCTGCTCACGGCCTCCAGTTGCTTCAGAACGCTGCTTTGCTGGTTATGATCGCACGACACCAGCATGCGTGAGCTCCGAATGCGGGTCTCGTGGAGAGGCGGAAGTTGAGCAAACACCAGTGCGCGAAAGCCGAGGTAGTCGACGATGCACTGCAGCGGCACTCGAAGCGAACACGCGCCGGTCTCCATGATGGCATCGTGGACAGCTCGCGCGGCGCGAAGCTGGTGGTCGAAGACCTTGTGGGCCGTCTCGTCGTGGGTGATGTAGATCAGCAGACCGTCCACAGCAAACTTGGTGACGCTGAGACGACATGGCTCGTTGGCGTCAGCATAGTCGGTGGCAAGGAACTGATCGTCGTCGAGCGATAAGGAATGAACCGAGCACGCGTCGTCGTTGACGATTATTTCATGGACGAGTTCCTCCACGGCGGTTTCTGCTGCCTGTTGAAATGCTGCGATAAACGCCGCCATCTCGAGACCACTGGATAGCGGATCGCTATCGGATTTGTTTTCAGCTTGGAAATGCAGGAACTCGGTTTCCCAATCGCGTGCTGGAAACTCTCCACAGATCGACTCGTTTAGGAGCTCATTGCTGACTCCCGCATTCGCGTCTGACACTGAAGCTGGTGAGTGATTCGTCTGGTGTGATGGTTCGTCGATTGGATCCAGTTCTGAGAAGGCCTCGGGCTCGCTTCGCTCACTGCACTTGATAGGTCGCGGGTGGTCCGAGAAGCTCGACCGCGGTGTTGTCTCGGTGTCGTGGCTCTCTGGATACTGCTTCCTCTCCATTGGCGCACCCACTCGAGTACGAGACGTAAAGTAATACGTCATCACGCGAAGGAATTGCTCACGCGAGATCTTGCCGTCGACATTGGGGTCAAGCTGCTGCTGGAGAAGCGAATACTCGGAAATGTCGCCCTGCCAGTCAACGTGCACAAACGACACAGACTTGTTCAATGAAAGGCAACTTTGCTACAGGGATCCAATGGGGCTAGTAATCCACGGTGTGATGAGAAAGGATATCAATTGCAGCAGATTCCGCAGCTTGGAGGCATCGACACGGTCTGTTCGACGGGGATCACACTGCAACAAAACAACGCCACGTCACAGGGTGGTGAAGCGAAAGGGAGGTGACTTTTCCAACTCACCGCCGTAAAGGCATCGCCGGCTCGACGGAGTCTCTCGGTAATACTACAAGTGCCATCAAGCTCAGTGATTTTTTATGAGTCCTTGGTATTCCCGATACTCTCACTTACATAGGTGACGTGTCCGCACCCCCTGCTGTGGATGACCGTGCCTGCAAAAGAACAACTTGTCAACACGCCGTGCGCCAACGGTGGTGTGGGGGAACTGGATGGTAACCTGGAAAGCCGCTTGCCACTCGTGGAGTTCCTTTTCGTTGCCACACGCAAACACATACGCCTTGGAGGTCTACAGCACCAAAAGCCACCCACAGAATACCGGTGAGCCCGCTTCCTTTCTTTTGGCACATTTCTCCTTGTCCAAACCTTGTTCTTTGGAAGCAAGTGGAATGCGTGCTTGCGCGTGATACGTTTCTACAACCAAGACACAAAAGCCGAGTATTTCAAAACCCTTTAGTTATCGTGGCGCGGGCGATAAAGTTCCCACATCGTCCTGGAGCATAAAGTCGTATCCCGCGAGTTCAATCGAATAGCTCTGCCGTGCACTCGAGAGCGAGAACCGCGGCGTTTGCTCAGAAGCCATGGAAAAGTATTTGAGCACATGGTGGTCAAGATGGACCCACTTCTCGGTCCACTTGGGGCCGAAAAGACTATGGCCAAACTGTGTCAACAAGCTGCGGTGAGCGCGCCGCCGTCTCTTGGCCTGATCGAGACCTCGTACCTTGTACAGCTTGCCCGACTTGGGCTCGACACCGGCCATGTTCTCTCTCGGCAGCAACTATAACTGGTCCTTTCGCGTCAGCCCCGGAGAGCGAAACGATCAACTTCAACTGAACTGGAAACTGTCCAATTTCATTGTATCACTTCAAATTACAATTATGCCCAAGCGTGCGGCTGTCAACAAAAGCGAGGAATGTCCACCAGGGTCACCGTCACTGAACTGAACTGGTGTTGTAGGCAACGCTTCTCGTCCTCAGCTGGCGTTTGGCGACGATGTTGGGGACCTCGTCGTGATCTTCTCGAGTGTCTCGATGGCGCGCTGCATTTGCTCGATCAGTTTATTTGGCGTTAACTCTTTCGTGACCTCAAGCGTCAACGGCGAGACCACCGTGGCCCGAACCCGCGCTCGCCAGCGGACGTCGTCGCTAATGCGCCACTCGACATGCTTGAGCTGGGTCTTGTTTTTGATAATTAGACGCTCGTAAGCGGTTTCATTCGACGACAGGAAGGCTTGGACTTGCGTGCACGCGTCACACCCGTGACCCATTACAATGTCTCGGTAGTCCGCGTTCCGCAGCACGGGCACTCGGCACTGGAAGTGTTGAAGCAGCACCGCTGTGTGCTGGGAGAGTGCCTCATCAATCGGCCGTGATGCGGTGAAAAGCTCAAGCGCCGGCACAATGAGATAGGCGACCGTGGCGTCGTTCGTGGTGGTCAAGTGTTCAACCACGCTCGCGTGGGAGAGCCTGCTGATGAGCTCCAACACACGACAGAGCTCGGGGGCGGTTGGACACGATGAATCGCCAACATGCGAGGAGCCAACGTACCGCGTGAGCTGGCCCATCATTCCGAATCGCTCTTGTGGCCAGTTGATTTGAGCTGCGTGAACGCCGACGGCATCCAGCACTTGGGCGATCCGCGTCGTGTCCGTCTCGTCTGTCAGTAACGAACAGAACAGATTGACTCGACTTCGAAACTGAGTGGCTCTCGCAATGCCGAGAAACGTCGGAAGGCATGTGTCCCACCCGAAATGGATCACGGCGTCGCGTATGCGTTGCTCAAATTGGAACTGCCACACAGTGCGCAAGAGCTTAAAGAAGAGGTCGTGATCATAGAGTTCCATCACGATCGTGAGGCAGGACAGAAAGTCAGGCGACGTACTCGTCCAGCCCTGACCACGCGTGAGAATACGATTGGCGAACTCCAACGTGCGGGGCGCTTTGGTCTCCACAAAACGGGCCAGTGTGGCGACAGCCTCATTGGTGGGAGCGAGCACATGCTGTTCAAACTCCACTTCAGTCAACTGGATCACGAGCGCGGCCGTGTCGTACCACTGGGCCTTAGTCGTGCCTTCATTCCCCGTAAACTCCAGCTCGTAATCATCAAAGTCGACAATTGTTTCCAGGAACCCCGCGGGCGCAATTTCATCGGTGTGGTCGGCTTGAACGCCGGAGCAGCTTCTCGGCTCTGTGGAGCCATACTTGACCCACGGATTCTTCAGTGTGACCGAGATCTCGGCATCTATAAGATAATCACTCTCGGTATCCGACACGTGCCAGTAGCGGAGCCTGGCGAGCGAGACCATTAGCTTGCCCTGGGTGGTCTCACAGAACGTGGCCAGCGCATGAGCAACCACGTGGTCCTTGTTCTTGAGACTCAAACCGCAGGCCTTGGCCCGAGTAGTCGTGCTCGAGAACGTAGACAAACTGGCAATTCGTTGGGTACGCGGGTGTGAGCAAACCGTCGTCGCGTTTTACGCCGCGAAGAAGTTCGTCAGCGTCTGGTTGATAACTGGCTGAGCGCTGGTGGTGCTAACAAAGCGAGGAATCTCCTTCATCATCGTCGTCACCAAATTGTACGTCAAGCACAAGCGGTACCCACTCGTCAAGGGCTTGACTTCGTGCGCACAAACCCCATAGAACGCAGCGTACTTGACGTCGAACGCACTCGCTGTCGATGGAGACCACACGTGCGGCTCACCCTTCGTCGCTTATGGATCGTGGACCACGAGATCACCACCCGTAAACGTACACGGGAGAACCACCACAAGGGTACCAAACATGCCGGGCTCCTTCGTCTTGGTGGCGTTCAAACTTGCCGCCTTCCTCATAGAGCAACAGCTTGTACAGCTTCGCGTCGACTTGTGTGGCCTCGGCGATTCCCAGTGGCTTTCGAATGGCGCGGAGAATGCTTTGTACGAACGGCGTCCACTGCGGATTGGTAATGGCGATCTCGTTGGCGTTCAGCTCCCAGGTATTGCGGACATCGGTGTTGACGAGGGTCTTTTCTCCATGACCGTAGGGCGCGAGGCGGCACTTGGCGATCACGCGCTTGGCCATGTCGTCCGTCAACGGCAGCGGAACTTGTTCGGCATTGTCGGCGTTGTCAGCGCCACGAATCTCGACGCCCGGGGGAGGGTAGTTGGGGAGCGATCCGCATACAAAGAAGTCACCGGGACGGTCCAGATCCCCCAGCGCACGCGAGACGTCGTCCAGGCGGTCGTCGTACTCGTAGCGCGCGCGGCGGCCCATGGATATCGAGAGACTGAGGTGATTATTGACATTGATAGAGCCGTTTTGGCGGGAACCTAAATACAGTAGAGGGTTTCTACAGTAGTAGAAACCCTAGTAGATACTTTCTGCCAGATATTTACCTCCATTATATGCTATCGGACCTCCAAACCAGAATGGAGATGAGCTCTGAGTCAGACCTCCCTGTTGCGACAGTGATCAACTTGATCATCAAGGGTGAACCCAAAAACTGAATGATAGGGTGTCGTGATCAGATCAATACCTACCATGTTTTTGGGTTCAGCTTTGAACCCACTGTTGACGACCAAGACAGTCTTGTGTCGGCTCTCTTCCACTCACTTTCTCTTCTCTCTCTTCACAAGCAAAGCATGCAGCGACGTGTGCAAGACGCTTCCGAGCCCGAGGCACACGGCGTTCAACCGCGAACCTCCAAGCCCGTCGCTGTCAGTCTCCGCCAGGCATCGGCGCCGGCGCTGATCAAGGCAAAAACCTCGAGGAGTGTGATGAAGCCGCCGCCGCGGCGGTCAATCTCTCTGCACTCCGCACCTGTGAGCGAAGGCACTGTCTTACTCGCAGCTTCGGCTGCGCGCAAGTTCCAGCGCGCCGTCTCCGGCTACTTTGGCATCGTCCCTCCGGTGCCCACAACGCTGTGCCAGATCTGCTTTGAGAATGTGCCCGTTGACGAAACGATCAAGCTATCGGTGTGCGACCATCGGTACTGCGAACCATGTCTCAAGCGGTACTTGGAACTCAAGATCACCGAGGGCAACGTTTTCCCCGTCTGCTTCCACCCGGTGGAGCCCGCCACAGCCATGACGACGACCCACAACAGCGCTGGCACCTCTGCCACGTGTGGCAAGCGCATCGACGATGCGCAGCTTCAGGAGATCGTAGACCGAGACGTCTGGTCCAAGTGCACGCTCTTCCGGTTCAACAAAGCGAACGCAACGGCACGCGAGTGCCCGTTCTGCTGCCACCAGCAAGCGTGTGCTGGTCCAGAGCAACCCGAATGCACGTGCGAGAAGTGCAGTCACACGTTCTGTTTCTTCCACGGCAACGCTCACGCCGATGGCTCGTGCGCGGACTACGAGTTGAAACACGCCGAGAGCGAGACCCAGAGCCGCGCGACGATCGCCCGTGTGGCCAAGCCGTGTCCTGGCTGCAAGAGCAACGTCGAAAAGTCTGGTGCGTTGAGTTTCCTTTGCTCTCGTCCTCTGTTGTCACCAGCACTTATAGTGGATTGACTACGATTAGGCGGATGCAACCACATGACGTGTGTTGTGTGTCGCACCGAGTTTTGTTGGATCTGCAGCGCAACGTTCGAGCGGAATGGTGTGATCGACCACTACAACGTACGTCTCCTCCGAGTCCACCATTTCTTGGGTTCCGTTGATGGTGACGTCTTTATGCTCATGCAGGCTGCAAATCTCACGCGCTGCGGTGGCCGCCAGTTCGAGGACATCGACGTGAATGGGCAATCATCACTGTGGGCACGTTTCTGCCGCGTTTACGGGGCTGCGCATGTCCAAATGTTCCAGAAGATGTACCAAGTCGTGCATTTTCTCGTGTTCCCGCTCGCGGTCGCACTCGCACTTCTTGTCACTGGCGCCACTCGCGTGCGTCCAATCCAGGTGATGACAACCATGACGTTTTCGGATCTCGTCGAGTACGTGCGGATGGGCATCGCTGGGCTCACGGCGGTGGGAGCGTTCTTCTGGATAGAAAGGATGCTGCCGGAATTTGTTCTCGATGTGTACATGTTCGTGCATCAAGTCAAGGCAATTGGGGAGTTTGGTACTGTGGCCTGGCCACACCTGCAACCACGCTTGCAGCCACTTTGGTCGTGGACTCGTGCCCAAGGCACTCAGCTCCGTGATAATTTGCGTTCGCGTCGCGTCGCGCATGCCCTATCCGTTGAGCCCGAGAGCGAACCCCTCTTGTCGTGAGAGACCAGTATCGTGTATTGCCAATGTATTGCAGTTTCGAATCCCTCCGTTTGTTGGCTTTGATTGTGAGCTCCTGCCACTTTTTAAAAGAATCATGCGAATCTGGACACGCTATACCGAGTCTGTTTCTCTTGGAGGGTTGCGTGAGTGCGAATGGCTGATTGAGTGAGGGCGTACCTTCACCAGAGACGGAACTGCCATTCCCTGTCATTTTTCCGACGAATGAGATCTGATACCATGCCTCGAAATAGAGGGCTCCAAACGGTTAGGGTATCGATAGCCTATTTGACCGAAAAGCAACATCCACCCAGATTAGACTCGTGACGGAGACTCGTCACCAGTCTCCCATGTCGAGACCTCAACCACCACGCCCATAGCTGAAGTGACATTGAGTGATGCCTTCTTGGAAAGCCACGTCCCAGCCGGACCATCTCGTCGGGTCCCAGGCGCCATGGTGTCGGGAGCGGCACCTGCACAAAAGAACTGCACGATGGAGACCGAGAGTTCGTCAGGATCGCGCGAGTATGACATCAAGCTGGAGCGCGTGGCTCGCGCGCTCGACAATGTTACACGCGTCGGTGAAACGATAGCCACTGGTGCTTGTGAGCGCTTCCCGCTTCCAGGAGTCGCAATTAGGAGCAACGGCGAAGACGAACTCTTGTTCCCGTTACGACCGAAAGCCGTGGAGATCATCAAGGCACATGGTACAGTCTCCCAGCGGGATCAGCTTTCGATGGGTGCTGCAACGGCGTGGGAAGTGAAGGGGCAGTCGCTGGAGCTACGCAATCCGCAGTGGCACGAGTTTCTCGGTGAATGTCTCTCCTCCATGCGTGAACAGATGGGTATCGCACCGCTTCAGATCTCTTTGAACAAGATGGTGTTGGTGGAATCAATGGCTCGGCTGCCTGGCGAAAGCCAAAGTGACGGCAGGAGCGACGGCGCGTTTGGAACGCTAGTGGTCGTGCTGCCTGAACCTTCATTCGAAGGCGGTGACTTTGTATCCACGAAGCACGTGCAGCGGCACCAAGCACCGGGCCGGCAATCGATCGAAGACTCTGCTGGGCGAATTACGCTATGGCGTCCAAGTGTACAAGAGAACGGCTTTCGTGGCATCAAATTTGCAGCGTTCTCCCGTGCCTGCGCGTTCGCCACCGAGCCATTAACGAGTGGTGCCGCGCTGTGTCTCGTGTACGATATCGTGACGACTCGCCCGAGCAACGTGCCTCTGTATGGCGGATTGCCTATCGTTCAACAGTGTGTGAACGCCGCTCTCAACGAGTATTTCGACGTTGCACCGGCATCGTTGACGAAAAAGTTCAATATCGCTCCGGACGCTTTGCGCATCATCAACGATTTTACTGCGGAGCGTCACTTTGTGTACATTGTCGAAGGCTATTCGTTCGAGACGCTCCACGGCGACGAACTGGAGGTCGCACAGAGTCTTGCAGCGTTTTGTGCACAGAGTGGCGGTCAATTTGCACTGCACTTCACCGGCGTGTTGTGCTCGCAAGAGAAGACTCGTGCCAGCCCGGAATGGAACGTGACGCTCAAGTCACCGTGGCTGAAGTATGGAGAGTTCCCCTCAGCGTGCAGGTACCCTCCGATTGATGTTCGCATCAAGCAGGATGTGGCCCCACTAGGCCGAGTCGAGCAGCTAGAGCTTGACGCCAACGTGTACGACCTCGACGACGCTGACTTGAGGATCGTCGAAAGGAAACACAAGAACCATTGGCAGACGGCAGTGGGTCACTTGCGTGCGCTGGTCGTTCAGCCGGCGATGATCGAGCAGCTCCAGCTTGCAAAGCTGGCCATCTCGGAGTGCATTGTGGAGCTCCAAAATCGTCTGACAATTTCACGGGACGAAGCGTTGCGGTACATGCGGCGGATTATCCACTGCCGTCGCGAATGGACTGTTGAGCACAAGGATATGAAGCATCTCGAGAGCTTTGTCGCGGTCATCATGGAGCTCAATGATCGTCCATTATTATTGGATTTGCTTCGCAGTATTTGCCTCAACGATCATGACCACTTGGGAACTCTTCGGTTGGTAGTAGACCACGTTGGCTGGGACGCCTGCGTTGAGACGCTCGTGCAGTGCCTTCTCTCAACGCCGACACTGCGCAGTCGCGTTCACCTCATCAATGCCGTCGTTGAGGCGTCCTCCAGCACGGCACGTATTAACCGGTTGCTGACGCCACTGCTTTCACTCCATCCATGGACGGCAATCCAGGTTGATCACCGATGCTATGAACCCCAAGAGTACGAACCGAGCCGAGCAGACTTTGCTCGGTTGCTCACTGTGGCGCGTGGCTCGTCGCCCGAGATGCTGATGCATGTCGTCTCAATGCCCCAAGCAGAGACTTTTATCCGCGTCGTGGTACCGGCACTCTCACGTCTTGTGAAGGAAGACGAGTTTCAGTCGCTGCAGCCTGTCGTGGCCCACGTCTCGGGGCTCTTCCAAGAGATGGCGGCTGTGGTCCGCAACAGGCCATTCGCCGACGTGCAGATACCTACGGTTCATTGCGACACATGTCACCAGCTCCAATCGTTTTTAAGATCGGCGGCGACGCAGATGGTTATGCAGCACGCAAATGCTTCGGAGCAGTGCGACCACATCGCGGCGATGCTTCGCAATCAAGTGGCGTCTCCCGGGGTGGTGAAGATTCAGAGGGTGGTGGGCGCCACTACGTTGCGGCTCACAAAGATATTGGAGTTCCAAGTGGACGATGTCTTTTACCCCACAAGGCGAGCGGAGGAGATGCTCCATGCGATGGAACTACGAGTGAGTCCCGATCCGATGCTCTGTAATGTACAAAGCATACTGTCAATGGGATAGGAGATCTATCCGCTATTTACAGTTATGGATCATATGTATCCACGTATTTTCACGATTTGGATAAGCGCGTGTATTTGGATAAGCGCGTGTCATGAGTCCGAGTACTACAAAGGGTATGGCCACAATAGCTCCTTGGACGAGTGCGACAGTGACCTTAAGCTGACACTCAAAACGCCGTGGGTCAAGTATGGTGACTCGCAATCTCATTGGTGTGATCATTGACGTGTCGTCGGACTCGTCCCACACCAACGCGTTGCTGGACCCGCTCTTCTCTCTGCGCCGGTGGACGGATGTCACCATCGATGCCAGTCGGAAGATCTGTTGTGAGAGCTACGATCCTGACACAGGCAGCTTCTCTCGGTTGCTCAAAATCGTCCATGCGTCGTCTCCCGACAAGCTGCAGCAGATGGCGTCGGTGACTTGCCCTGAAGCTTTGATGAAGGTTGTCATGCCAGCGCTCGGGAACCTCAAGAACCACATGGACCGCGACTTGTTGCTGCCACTGGCGGACCGCGTCTCGAAGCTTCTGGACAAAGCGCATGCTGTGGTTCTCATTGACGTGTTTGCCAAGATTGATCTCCCCGAGGATTGCAGCAACTGTGAAGCACTTCAGGCCTTCTTGCTATCGCCGGCGATGGAGGCAACTGTGCCATTCACAGGCTCGAATCAGCAGATCAAACACATGCAATTGGTGCTCAAGTCTCACGTCACGTACCCGCCTACTGTGTCCGTCCGGACAAGTGGTGGCAACGCTGCTCGACTCACCAAGAACCGTGCGGATTCTGTCTATGACCCAATGGAACGAGCAAAAGAGACGCTCAATAGGATCATCCGGCCGAAGGACGAACGCCGAAACCGCGAGAGTCTATGCTCATGGGAGTGGTAAACGCGAACGCGTGGATTCGCCCACAGCGTGGGGTGATTCAGAGAACCACGTCGAAGATTTCTTGACATGGGGGAGATGCTCGCCTTTGGCAACTACGTCAGTAAGTTGGCAACGAGCGGAACGAAGTCCATTCCTCTGACTACTGCGTAGTATTCCGTAACGTATTGTGAGTGAGATGGTACTGGCCAAGTGATCGGACGGGTCTGGATGTCCTCAGGGAGATGACTGTCCACCTGTGCAGAGCTCTCCCATCCAGCCATGGATTCCCCACCGTCCCAACTGACCTGCCGTCACCATTTGAACAAGGATTCGAAATTCGAAAACCCGCCTTCCAGCACTTTTACAAAAGTTCAATACAACGTATAACCTGATTATTAAATCTAAGGATCATCTGTTGTCACCTGCACGAGATACTCCTTCCCTCCCTATCATTGGTTATTAATTGGGCAGCTCCAACCACACCACGCCACTTTGAAAACAAGAGCGAAGATCCGAACGATGCCGCCCAGCAAGCGCAAGACCCGCGTCGCCGCCTACGTCTACGACGCCAAGCTCTAGCGCGTCGCGCGTGCGCTGGACAATCTCCATCGTGTGGGCGCGCCCATGGCGACTGGCATGAGCGAGCGGTACCCGCCGATCGGGCTCGCGTTCAAGGGCGACGCCGACGGCGAGCTCCATTTCCCGCTGGGGAAGCCCGACGAGCAAAAGATCAAGACGCGCGCTGCTGCCGCGCTGCCGCGCAGCAGAAGCAATGGGAAGTGCGCGGCGATTTGATGGAGCAGCCCAACCCGCGCTGGCAGGAGTTTTTGAAGGAGTATCTGGATTCCAAGCGTGGCGCGCTGGGCATCTCTGCGGCCGCGGCGATCGAGCTGACGCTGAGCAAGATGGTGGTGCAGGACGCTGGCGCTCGGCTCCAAGTGCGACGTGAGGGCGAGGCGAAAGGCGAAGGCGTGTTTGGATCGCTCGTTATCGTGATGCCGGGCACGTTTAAGGGCGGCAGCATCGAGTTAGAGGCGCCCACTAAAGACCCGGCACCCGCCAAGGCGGCCCAAGCGCCAGGGAAACCAGGCCAAGCGCCTGCCAAGGACAGGACGCCGACGTGGCGAGCGACCACATGTAAAAACAACTACGATATCACGCATGCGGCGTACTACGACCAGAGCACGTACGAGGCCAAGCCGCCGACGGGTGGTACAGCGGTCTTTCTCATCTACGATCTCTCGACGACGACGCCCGGTGAAGTGCCTCTGTACGGCGGCTCCGATAGTCTGCACGGATCGTTGCACGCTGCGCTGATGGACTACTTTGACGTGATGCCCGAGCTGCTCGCCAAGCGGCACAAGATCAATACCGACGCGTGGGGCACGATCAACGAGTTCATGTGTGCGCGTCAGTTTGTCTACATCGTCGGCAGCAGATCCATCCAGAAGTTCACGCCAGTTGAACAGCAAGTCGCCGCCAGGCTGGCGACGTTTGGTGCCAAGAGCAATGGGCAGTTTGTGCTCTACCAAGCGCGTCTGCTGTGCTCTCGCGAGTCGGACAAGCACGAGGGCCGCGGGTACCACGACTCATTCAAGCAAGATGATGGCGAACTCAAGCTGACGCTCATGAAGCCGTGGATTAAGTACGGCGAGACCACGAAATCGGATTTCCCCTCTATGCCAGTGCAGCAGCTACGTGATGTGACGCCTTTGGGGCGAGCCGAGGACATCAAAATCTACGTCGACGTGTATGACATGGATACGGATATCTACGACGTTATCGAGTCTACCCACTACAACTACCGACAGACTGGCTCGGCCGAGGCGTATGCACTCGTTGTGCTGCCGGCATCGATCGAGTGGAAGCAACTAATGCAAATGCCCTTTGAAGAAGTGAGTGTCAAGCTGCGCAGTTTTCTCCCCGACTCGCGCGATGAAGCTCTGCGGTTCGCGCGCTGTGTCATTCAGCATCACTCCTCATGGAACTACAATACTCAAGGTGAGAAGAACCTGCAAGACTTTGCTGCCAGTGTGATCAATATCAACGAATCTCCAGCTCTTTAAGGATTTGCTGCTCAAGATTACTCTGTCCCGACGTGACGACAGTGGATTCCTGCGCCCTGCGGTGGACCAGTTTGGTTTGGATGCCTGTGTCGAGACGATTATCCAACGAGGGAGAGATCCAGAGCTTTGGTCGCCTGTTCATGCTCGCGAATGCCTTGTCTCCAGAGAAGCTGCTGCAGACCGTTTCGGTGACTTGTCCCAACACGCTGATCCATGCGGTGATTCCCGCTCTTGGCAAAATCAAGCACCAACTTGACCCGTTGTCATTGCAGCCGATCGCGAGCCGTCTCTCCAGTCTTCTGCTGACGGCGACGCTTGTGTATCGCAACGAGGTCTTCGCCAAGATCCAGCTCCCCGCGCACTGTGAGAACTGCATCAGCCTGCAGGCCTTTTTGAAATCGACGGCGACGCAGACGACCATGCAATACACGGGCACGGCGACGCAGCTCAAACACTTTGATACAGTGTTCAAGCGTGCCCTGGAGCCAAAAGGGTGGAGCAGCTTCGCAAAGGTCGCCTCTGTGACAGTCCAAGGTGCTGGTGCCAATGCTGCTCGTCTCACGAAAGTACCTGCCGACTCGAGCCCAGACGCTGCGCATCGAGCACATGAGGTTCTCAACGCACTGACTCACCCGACGGCCGATTCTGCAGCCAGTGAGGTGCGTTTCTCGCGGCCGTGGTAGGACCAGCAGATCATCCGCACGTGCAAGGTCCTCAAGGACATCATATCGCCAGCAGCTTGGTCTCCCTCGTGGCGGACCAGCGATGAGTGATGTGCGTAAACTACATTTGTGACGTGTTTCTGCATGTGGGTTCGAGATGGCACGAGGCATATCTCGCGAGAAGAGGCTAAATCAGTTCCTCTCATACTTGATAATAGTTTACACATTAACGAAAATGATTGTATTTTGACTCTATCGTATTTTTTACTTAGTAGAAATTTCTGCCGCGGGAAGAAAACCGAGAGGGGGCGTGATGAGCATCTCTGGCGTCGTCAAGCGCAGGTCCAGCGCGTCTGCAGTGGCGCCAATTACTCCGTCCACGTACGATGAGAAGCTACAGCGTGTGGCCAGTGCGCTCGACAATCTCTCCCGCGTCGGCACGACGTTTGCGTCGGGCGTCCGCGCGCAGTTTCCGCTGCCGGCGCTCGCGTTCCGAGGCGACGGCCAAGACGAACTGATGCTTCCGCTGCGAAAAGACGACGCGCGGAAGATCAAGTCGTGGGCTGCAGCCACTGGCAGTGGGAGTGAAGACGCTGCGGTGTGGGAAGTCGATGGTGCGTCGCTGGAGACGCGCAATCCGTTGTGGCGCGAGTTCCTCGGCGTGTGTGTGGGTTTGAGACGCAAGACGCTGGGCATCGCTCCGGCCGCCGTGGTCGAGACGTCGCTGAGGAAGATGGTCCTCGTGGAATCCCGTGGAAGGCTCGATGTGGCTCTACGGCGAGACGCGAATCGCGCTGGCGTGTTTGGAACGCTTGTGGTCGTGATGCCAGGGGCGTTTGACGGCGGCGACTTCGTTGCTGACCATGACCACACCACAGACGATAAGCAAGCCAAGATGATCTCCAGCACGTGGCGGCCGAGCGATCGACCGAACGAGTACTGCGTCACGTATGCAGCGTTCTACGACGACTGCGTCTACGAGACCGAGCCGGTCGCGAGCGGTGCGGCGCTGTGCCTCGTGTACGATCTCCTGACGACCACGCCCGGCGAGGTTCCGCAGTACGGCGGGTCTGCTGCCATCCAGCGTTCCATTGATGTGGCGCTCGAGGACTATTTCCACGTGGCGCCGGCGTCGCTGGTCAAGCGCGTCAAGATCGGCGACGACGCGTGGCGAACGATCAGTGCGTTTGCGGCGCAACGCCATTTCGCGTACATTGTGCAGGGCGATTCGTTTGAGACGCTTCAAGGCAACGATCGACTGGTGGCGGAAAACCTCGCGGCGTTCTGTGCCCACAGCGGCGGTCAGTACGTTCTGTACCACGCTCGAGTGCTGTGTTCGCGCTACTCCAAGGAGCACAAAGTTTCCCAGTATGATTCCAATTTTGACGACGGGAATGTCAATGAGACCAAGGTGACGCTGCGAGCCCCGTGGCGAAGATTCGGCGACGCGGAGTCGTTAGCCCTCCCACCCGTGTACTTACGCCTCGCCCACGAGGTCGTACCGTTGGGACGCGTGGAGGCATTCCCTCTCCGTGTTAATTTATACGGCTTGGATTCGACCGATTCGGACATTGTGTGGAAGCGTCACGGTGAACTCTGCAGGACAGGAGTATGTCAAAAGTACGCACTGGTCGTGCAGCCGGCCCCGATCGAGACGACGCAAATCGCCCAGCTGCCGATCAAGGATGCCCTTACAAGGCTTCGGAGTCTACTACAGCACGCGCGTGATGAGGCATTGCGGTATGCGCGGCAGGTCGTGTCCCACAGACGAGTGTGGCCTGTGGCCTGGCAAAACGAGAGCGAGCTCACTGAGTTTGTCAACATCCTCTTGGATATTGACGATTGCAGTCTCTTTCAAGAGCTACTGCTCTTGCTGGACTTTCACCATGTTGAGAACGAAGGAGCGCTAGTTCGTGGCGTCGACCACTTTGGCTGGCACGCATGCGTGGACTCTCTGGTCAAGCGGATTCAGTCTACGCCAACATGGCGCGGCCGCCTCAACTTGGCAGTGTCCCTGTTGCACAGACCGACCATAGAGGCTGCGCAGGTGAAGCCCATGATCGATGCCCTGCTCTCGCTCCAGCCGTGGACCGAGATTGACCTCCATCGCGATCGACAATATGCCGGACTTGAATCCGAACCTGGTGAAGATGACTTTTATCGCCTGGTTGCGCTCATCTACCAGTCATTTCCAAACAAAATGGTCGCCGCGGTCACGGTCATGGACATCAAGGTGATGACGCGGTATGTTGTGCCGACGCTCAAGCAGTTGAGGTTGGCCCACGCGCAAGATCGAACTCTTCGGCTAGTTCTACTCCACGCGAATGAAGTTTTCGAGCAACTCATGGAGGAGGAGCGCAACCACGCATTCTCGGTCATCACGCTTCCAACTCACTGCCGCAAGTGTGGCGAGCTTCAGTCGTTTCTGTCATCATCTGCACTGTCGCAGGTGAGCGTGCGGTACACGGGCTCAGCCCAACGCCAGCACATCGAGGACGTGCTGACCCGCGCGACCAGGCATTACACGGTTGGCGTGCGGATCGAAGCGGAAGGAAAGACGGCGGTGCGCCTGAGGAAAAGGTACGACCATGATCGGACCTACTTGCACGCAGAGGATGCGCTGGCTCAGCTTGCATGGTTGATCTCTACTTCCGCATGAGCCAAAGAGCGGGCGAGAAGAGTGGTATGATAATAGATGAAAAAGCGCGTCTTGGAACTCGGTGCGCCGCGTCGATTATATACTAACGTAGTATACTTGAACGGGTTTTTGAGTCGCATTGTGGTATTGGGCACTGACTTTGCAGTTTCATGGACAAGGTAAAGTCGAAGAGCAAGCGCGCGTCGCCTGTGCAGCCGCGCGCACTCGCCGCTCAACTGCAGCGCGTCACCGAAGCGCTGGACAACACCACGCGCATTGGTGCGGCCTTTGAGAGCGGCTGCAGCGATCGCTTCCCGCTCCCGGGGGTCGCGTTTAGGCACCACGAAGAAGAAGAAGAAAACGAAGAAGACCTGCGTCTCCCGCTGCACAGAGATGACGTGCGCAAGATCAAGGCGCGCGCCACCGTCTCACAGCGCGTCCACAGCACCACGGACGCTCCCGCAGTCGCGACGACCTGGGAAGTGGACAGCGACGCGCTCACACTGAGCAATCCTCGGTGGCGAGTGACGTGAGGCGTTCGTCGAGAAACGCGGCGCAAGCCGCTGGGCATCTCTCCAGCCGCCGTGGTGGAGCTGTCGCTGAGTAAGATTACGTTGGTGGAACCAGGTGCACGGCTGGATCCCCGTGAACAGGGCCGCGTCCAACGACCTGGTGTGTTTGGCACGCTCGTGGTTGTACTGCCCGGTGCTTTCGCTGGCAGCGACGTGACGGTTCACAACCCGTGGACCAGAGTAGGTGAAGGGAAGTCCCTTCGTGGCTGAGCCCATTGTGAGCGGCCGAGCGCTGTGTCTAGTGTACGATCTCGTGACGACCACGCCGAACAAGATCCCATTGTTTGCAGGCCCCGCGCGAGTCCAACAAGTGGTCGAAACATCTCTGTCTAGGTATCTCGACGTCGCCCCGGCGCCGCTCGCCAAGCGGTACATGTTACGGTAAAGTAGCCTTGCTGAGTTAGCCTAAGTCTAGGCTAAACACTTGTCGCAGAGGAGTTGTTGTTGTTGTTGTGGAAGAAGGTAGTTGAATGTAAATTGTGAAGTGGTATTAATTGCGGTCGACCTTGCGGGTCGGCCAGCGAGG
>JAADWA010000032.1:0-91499 GCA_023335935.1 Pythium phragmiticola | reverse complement strand
GGAGAGAATGTGGGCTTGCCAGACGATGGCTCCGGGGACAATGTTGGCTTGCCCGACGGCTTACCAGTCGATGGATCATCCGTTGACGGGGGCTTAGTGTCCGGACCAGCCGTGGTTGGCAGAGGCGCCGTCGTTGATGGTGGCGCGGTCGTGGTTGGCGGTGGCGTGGTCGCTGGTGGTGCCGTCGTCGGCGGCGCCGGTGTGGCCTGGCACGAGACGGAGAGATTCACGAGCTCCTTGAGGTCGATGTAGCTGAGACCATCGCTCGAGACCGTGTCCATGTCGACGCCGCCCGTGGGCCACCACATAAAGTCGGGGTGGTCGTGGAGCGACGTACCGACCCACTCGCCGCCGACAATGTTGTCGTCAAAGTCTGTCTCGAGCACGTACTCGTACTCCTTGGAGCGCGTGTACTTGCCGACCTTGTCGGGCGTGGCCAGTTCGCCATCGACGTACGCCTCCTCGATCCATGTGACCTTGGTGCGCGTGTACTTGAGCTTCTTGGCCTTGCGGTTAAAGTCGTACGTGCCCAAATCGGGCGTCATGATGACGCTCGTGTCGACGCCGTTCACGTTCTTCTGGAACGTCCACGAGTCGACGTCGCGCATCTCGAGGATCTCGTACGCGAGCACGGGCTGGTTCCACACGGCCTCAGTGTTGTCGTGCTCAATGATCATGCCGCGGCCGTTCGCGCCCATGATGTTGGTGAGCGCAAGGTGGAGCAGTCCGGGACCGAGATCGCGGCGCGTGTCGTCGTTGTAGCGGTTGAACGCGTCCGTCCCGGGCCTGTAGCCTTCGGCACCGGCGCCGTAGTAGCGCGTGCCTACCTGCGTCGAGCCGGCGACGTTCTCGTTGTAGAACTGCGAGATCAAGCCCTTGATGTCGTACGGCTTGAAGACCACGCCGTTCTTGACCACTTTGCAGCGCGGCTCGGGCTCGAGCAATGCCGCGGTCGCCCACGCGTGGCAAATGCCGTACCAGCCAGGCAGACATAGCCCCTTGGCGGCGTCACGGCGCTTGGAGCACACGGTGCCGCCCGAGCAGTCGCTCGTCGAGCTACACGCCGGGGCGTTCTGCGAGCGGTAGAGATCGACACCGCTCGAGGCCGAGACGGCGTCGGCGATCTTCTTACCGTCCTTGCCGTACGCGAGCGCGTACTTCTCCACGGGGCTCTGGGTGTCGAGCCCGTCCCAGCGGTTGTTGATACCGTCGGCCGTGCTCGCCCAGTAGTTGCCGGGCCACGGCGTGCGCTTGAGCCGCGCGGCCTGGTACTTTTCGAGCAGCACGGGCGCGTTCAGCTCGGCCGCGGGTAAGCTGTAGAAGGACAAAAAGTCGTTGATCTTGTCCACGTCCGTGTACCCAAAGAGGTCCGGAAAGCCCTCGAGCTGGCGCTGGTTCTTGGCCTCCATACGCGCCGCCGCGAGCTCCGTGTTGAGCACGCCGGCGACTTCTTCATGGCCCGTGAGCTGCTCGGGCGTCTTGAGGATCGGGTCGGGCGCTTCGAGGCCGTTGCCACCGCCAAAGGCCGGGTGGCGACGCGAGACCTTGGCGCCGGGCTTAAGCGGGGAGACCGGGAGCAGCTCAAAGGGCGCGGCGTCGACGCTGCTGAGCGTCGAGCACGCCGCGAGCGCAAACGCGTAGGCCACGAGCACTGAGGGCGTGGCGACCATGGCGGATACAGGGGATTCGGTTCCAGGGAGCAGAACCGAATGCAGAAGGAAGGAAATCCAAAAGTGGGGACACCCCGCCACAGAACAGATTGGAGTCCACCAAACGGGCGAGGGAACCGTTCTCCGGGCCGGTTTGCGTTACCAACTCGCCGTGCTGATGGGCGTGGGCGGGCACCATGCCCACTGTGGGCGTGACCGTTGTACTGTAGGACTCGCTGCGTCCACAATGCACCTAATGTGATTGTGCCATGGATCCGCAAGTTCAAGGAGGGAAGTGCCACTGCGCCAAAATTGTTGGGACTTACGACAGGACGAAACGTGCTCAAGCTTTTCGTTGGTTTTCTTTCTTTTCATGAGAAAAGGGGAGGGGCAGGTCACGCTGTGTGCAGATTCAGTCACATAATGCACCGTTACGCAAAGCGATGAATTATGCTGAATAGTCGCACCAGTCACACTAATGGCAGTTCATTCGACGGAGAAAGACTGAGCTTCAGTTTCGACGTCGAGGAAGAATACAGAGGAGTCGATGGTGCATTTGAGGAGGTGGTGGTGATAACTGGGTCCTCGTTTTTCATGCTGTGGATCAGAGCTCTCGATAAAAGGTGGAGCACGAGGTCCCACTCCATCCAGCCAAACCAAACGCAAGAGTTCAGTTTGATGTGCTCCCAACATTCAGATATCTGACAAGGAAAGGGCACGAGTGCTCACCAAGAACACCAGAATCGACTGTTGGCTAAAGTAATAATCTCAATCTATTGATACTCGTGTCAGATCCTTTTGGTCCAATATTGACTGTATAAGCGGATCTAGTTGCATAAATCAATGTCAAACAGTAAATGCTCTGCACAAAGAATACGGCTGGTGAACACGTCACAGAGATGCCTGAGCCGAAGATCCCACGGTCCACAGTCGATGGATGGACTGTATCAGAGTCTGAATTAGACCTGTACCAGCTGGTGCTTCTAGATGATCTCGTCCAGGACCGTCGGCGATGGTCTTGCATCGATGAAATCTCCAGTCTTGATCAACTGTCTACTGTAATACGTACGTACTGTATACAGACCTGAGCACTACAGTCCAATGCAAATCGCGTACAGTCCGCTGCGGACCTTTAAGGCCGCATGAACTTCATGCGGCCATGAAGGCCAACGCATGCACGCGATGTCAATTTGAAGGGCATCAATCCCGCCTGAGACTCATCCACTTCACCTGCTGGCAGGCAGAAATCCACCAGAGGTTCCAAAAGTTTCCAAGTGCAAGTTGGACACGTCAGAAACATGTGACTCACTGTCACTGTGCAATGTCACTCAAATGATTTTACTCAATATTCTATGTTAGTACATTGCACCTCCGGAAATGGGCCGGGTCTGTGAAGACTTTCAAAACCCATACCAATCTCATGATAACCCGGCAAAATGGCGCCAATCCAAAAGCGCGAAAGGCGGGAGTGAGCTTTTGACAGGACTTCGCGGCAACCAGAGAACGAGCAGCCAATGTTGTGGGTCGACAAGTACCGCCCGACAGCGCTCCATGAGCTGGACTACCATCCAGAGGTGACCACGCGCCTCAAGAACCTCGCGCGCACCAACGACCTGCCGCATCTGCTGGTCTATGGCCCGTCAGGCGCCGGCAAGAAGACCCGCGTGATGGCCATGCTGCGCGAGCTCTACGGCGACGGCGCGCTCAAAGTGCGCCTCGAGCACAAGTCGTTCACGGTGCGTTGTTAAGGGAGTTTAAATGCAGACATGCGGGAAGAGAGAGCTCACTGGTTTGGTGCGACTATGTAGAACCCGGGTCGGTCGACCAAGGTCGAGATCACGACGGTCGCGAGCAACTACCACATCGAGATGAACCCATCGGACGTGGGCAACAACGACCGCCTCGTTGTGCAGGAAGTGCTCAAGGAGATTGCGCAGTACCATTTGGCCGACACCAATTCGAAGCGCGGCTTTAAAGGTGTGCGCCAGTGCCCAACAGCTCGCATAACGTGTGTCGCCTTAATTAACGTCTCGTTTCTCTCTGTGCTTCAGTCGTGCTGCTCATGGAAGTGGATCGCCTCAGCAAGAACGCACAGCACGCGCTGCGTCGTACGATGGAAAAGTACACGGCGACCTGCCGCCTCATTCTGTGCTGCAACAACCCGTCGAAAGTGATCGACCCACTGCGGAGCCGTTGCCTTGGCATTCGCATCGGAGCGCCGACCAGCGACGAGGTAGGACGCGATCGAGATAGATCCAGAACCTATTGAGAGAAGCAGGGGAGCTGATGGTTGGCTTGTGTTTGGTAGATCTGCAACATTCTCCAGGGCGTGTGCAACAAAGAAGGGCTCTCGTACTGTGCGCCACTGGGCCAGGACATTGCCAAGAAGAGTGAGCGCAACCTGCGCCGCGCGCTGCTCATGCTTGAGACCTGCCGCGTGCAGAGCTACCCGTTCTCTCCGGAGCAACAGATCCAGTTGCCAGCGTGGGAGGACTACGTGTGCTCGCTCGCCAAGGTCGTTCTGCAAGAACAGTCCCCTGCTGGGTACGCGTATATTGTCGTTGGTGCTGTTTCTCCTTGTAGGCGTGACACCTACTGACCGATCTCTCTCTCTTTATCAGGCTGTTGAAGGCTCGAGAGATGATCTACGAGCTGATTGCCAACTGCATTCCGTCGGAAGTGATCCTCCGCGTACGTGCGCGCGGGACGATTCGGACTGGAATCTTATGCTGACATCATATTGCCTCTTTTTCCTAGGTGCTGTGTCGTGAGCTCATGAGCCGCCTGGACGACGATCTTAAGCACGAGCTGATCCAGTGGGCCGCGTACTACGAGCATCGTATGCAGCGTGGCTCCAAGGATATTTTCCACTTCGAGGCTTTCATCGCCAAGTTCATGACGCTCTACAAGAAGTTCCTTCTGGAGCTCTACATGTAATTTCTGAAAATTCTACCGCTTACTTTCGTAATTCTTTTTCCACTGTAGCCATATTGATTGGCCATAAATCGAAGCGACCAGCATGGCTCGATTCTCATCGCCATGGAAGCTGACGCTCGTCTCGCGGCTCGACGCCTTCTGCACGTGCCTGTCTGGAACCGACTACGAGAGCTTGTGTTGCGCATTGAGCTCACCAGCAGCGCGGACTGACTTTCAGACTCTAGAAGTGGCTGGTGCCGATAGAGCGAGCGCTCTAATCGCGCCAGACACTCATCTTGAGAGGTACATGGGCGCAATGGCCCAGCGGCGTATCGTTGCAGAGTGGGCTGATCTGATAGTCGTTGCGCGGTGTTGTCGTATAAACAGATACAAGAGATGGAAGCTCAGAGATGAAAAGATTGCGGAGCTCACGTCAGTGCGAGGGGACGCGGCCGAGCCGAACGCCACTTGTATTGCGACCGGCCAGACCAGCTCAGCGCTTGCGGCTGTTGACGCACACGCGACCGGCCTCAGTTTCTTTGCACGAGGAAAACGTGGGGTCTTGTTTGCTGGTCGATCCCGAAACACTGGACGCAACATTGTTGCCAAGTTCGCCGGCGACCCTCGCGCGTCCACGAGCTCAACCGCCGTGGGCTGTTGGGTCGAGACCGAGGCCAAGTGGATCCGAGTCATGAACGCAGTGGGCATTGGCGCGCAACTGGAAGGCGCTGGAACTGGGTGGCTCGTGTGCGAGCGGCTCGAAGGCCAGAATATCGTCGAGTTCCTCTCGACCAGGGCGACCCATGCGACAGCACGGTGGGCATTGCGTGAGATCCTGCTGCAGGTTCGTATTTCCCTACATTCTAACCTGAGCTGATAGATTCAACCGAGAGTCTCACAGTCTGATTTTCTCTGTAGTGCTTCACAATGGATATGATGGGCATCAACAAAGAGGAAATGACCCACCCGATGCGGCACATCATCATCCATCCATCTTCGCAAACCCATCGCCGCTGGAGATGCACTCTGATTGACTTTGAAAAGTGCTCGTACACAAGGAAACCCAAGAATGTCACCCAAATCTGCCAGGTGCGTTCGATCTTCATTCTTGGGATTCGACGTTTTCTGTGGATCTTCTAAGAGCTCAAATGTCTTGGAACAGTTCATCAACTCGCCTCGTATGACAGCGCTACTCCAGGCCAAAGGTGTGGCCTGGGATCTTCATGCACTGCGGCAGCAGACCAAGCGCTATAAATTTCGAATCTCGGCCGAGAGCTTTGGTGAGCTGCTCGCTGTCTTCACCTTGTGAACCCATTATCGAACAATAGAGTGGCACTGGGGTACTATTGTTTCATCACCATCTTCTTTTGGCGCGAGTTCATCACCATGAGCCGCCAGTGGCAGGCGTTCGTCGAGCGCGCGCTTTGCTTCCACGACAATGGGCAGCTCTACTACGGCGTATGCTTCATGGACAAGCACGGCCGCGTCCAGTACACACACGGCTGCTTCCGCGGCGACGATGTCACGATTGGAAACGATAGAGACTCACCCAGACCACCACTTGACACCGCGCAGTTCCGGCTCGCTTTTGACCAGCACAGTCGCATCACCATGCAGGACGCCGTCTCCACACACTCAAGTGCCGATGATACTCATAACAATAATACCGCTCGATCGCTGGACGCCGCCACGTCCATCCGTCTTGGCTCGGTGAGCTTCCAAATCGTCTCCACCAGCTACACGTCTCTCTGCGCCGTCGCTAGCGGCAAGCGATACGGGCTCGTCGCGCAGCGGCTGCCGTTCGGCATTTTCGTGGTCACATGTCGCTATCCGCAGACTGTGGGCGATCTCGCAGCCGTCGTCGAGCGCTGCTGCCGCGCACTGCGATAGAGATCCCGCGCGTTCAGGATATGGTCACATTTTGTCAAATGGAGTTCCTTTCCCAGCAAAAATCCTCACCACAATTCCAGCCAATGAAATCGGCGTCAACTGACAATACTGATCGCTGATTGGCTTACAACCCGCCCCAACAACAACCAGAGCCACATCGAAAGCAACACACCCAAGAAGCTCTGCCCTCCAGCGCCATGTACTTCTGCGCGGCGTGTAATCTATACGTCCACGAGACAACCGCGAGCGAGCACGACCAGACGACTGCCCATTTGTTGGCCTCCACACGCACACCGTCGCTCAAAAAAGGTACGTACTTTCCCATCTCTCAGAGAATGCTCTCCATCTCACGGAACTGTTCTTGTATCTCTTAGTATGGCTGCCCGAATCCAACCGCGGATATCAGCTACTCAAGGGCATGGGCTGGAAGGAAGATGCTGGACTGGGACCCACGGGTGAGGGCCGCGTCGCGCCCATCGCGACTGTGCTCAAGAATGACCGCGCAGGCCTCGGCGTGCCGCACGCGCCGGCGCGAGTGACCCATTTTACACCCATGGACTTTACTGAGAAAGCTCGACGTGCAGCGGCGCGGCGCGCACGCAAACGCAAGGACTCGCCGGACAGCGACAATGACGGTGACGATAAAATGGACCCGCACAATATGACGACAACGCAGCGCAAGCACCTTAGGACTAGCGCGCAGCAGCGCGACAAAGACATTGCCATGGAGCTGTACACGCCCGATGGTCTCGAAGGGTATGAAACGTATTTACGGTGATTATACGGACTGTAATTTGGTGAATTGTTCGAGCGTGTCAACTGCAATTCGCATTTATGCGTCGTTCGTCGGGTTTTTACTCCTCCATGGCGCTGGTGAGTGCGCACGATGGGGATACTAGTATGTCCATCACAGCTTGGCAGGTAGAGGCGACGAGACAGAGGGCGTCAGTGGAAAAGCGTCGATCTGAGCGATCCGCATGTAGTGCCCGACAAGCTCTGGCTTGCTCGCGACGTTGTCACCCATGGCTGCAAACAAAATGTCTTCGTGGGTGCACCCGTCAAGCTCAATGTACTCGGCATCATGGCCCGACTGACGCTAACAAATGAAACGCCCCATCAATTCACTCGACAGGGTAATACTGAGGGAAGATACCATCCCGTACCAAGCTGTCGGCGAGCTTCCTAGACGAGGAGGCCGGCACGACCTCGTCCGCATTGCCGTGGATAATGTGGAAGCGGGGCAGCGCGACGTCTACGCCAAGAGAACCGTGAGTGACTACACAGCGCAGCCACACATAACCGCAATGTTACGGGAAAGAACGTACCGCTTGCACGGATGTTTCGAAAGAGCTTGGTCGGACTGCACTCGTCAAACTTGTCTTCGCCCAGCATCGCCGGCTTCATACTCGAAATCTCGTGGACGCCGTCGAACGGACCGACTTTCCGATTGGCTTCAAACACGAAATGCTCAGCAATATCGTATGGGCCCGCGAGCCCGATGAAGCCCTGCACCTGCCGGTGCAGGAGACTGTCTACAGCGACAGCGTTGGTCGGTTCTTCTTCTCGCATCGCCGATTGCGCCAGCGCCAGCGCGGTCACGTGGGCCCCCGACGAATGTCCCGAGACGAAAATGCGGTCGCGATCTCCACCGTATTCCTCAGCGTGGTCGACGAGCCAGCGGACCTAGAAAGCGTTCAGGGCATATCACAGTGAGACGTCTAGCTGCAGTGAGAGATGCTTCAGAGTCCTCTATGGGTACCGCAGCCTCGACGTCCTGGACCTGGTCCTGGACGTTGCCCGTCGGGTAGGTGCGGTAGTTGATGACGCCGACGAGAAAGCCATGCTTGGCGAGGTAGTGGCCGACGAGTCCGTACTGCCACTTGTGGCCAAACGACCACGCGCCGCCGTGGACAAAGAGGACCACAGGCTGGCGGCGTACAGGAGATCCAGCGCCGTACAGATCCAGAGTGTTGCGTGGGTGCGGTCCGTACTCGAGATTCGAGACGGCGTCGCGGCCCTGCCCAGCAAGTAGGCGTGTGATGCGCACTGCCAGCATGGGCTTGACCAAAGGAATCAAGTACTCCATGGACGAAATCAGCTGCCCCATGAGCGTGTACCGCAGCACGCGACCGGCGAGCGAGCCGTCGCAGCCGCCTTGGTGCGCAATCTGGAGCCGCAGCTGCGCGTGGTTCTCGTGGAGTGAAGTGATAGTCTTGCGCGTGTACCAGAGCATCGCAGCGGCCCCGACGAAGCGCCGCAAGCGCTGCTTTGCGGCTTCATCCAGCGGCGGAAGCATGGTCGTCGGCTTGGGAAGTCGGACGTCACGTGGAATGACGAGGTGGCCCCATGATAAATTCGCCAATCCGCGGCTGAGTTGATTTAGAGCTAAGCCATCTCAAGCTAACCTAATCTTGTGTTTCAATGTTGCCCGTCTTGACGCTCCAAACAACAAAACAATCATCGCTTTCATAATAGTAGTAGAATTCTAAAGCAGGAGCCGTCGCTCAACTGATACGCACTCACTGCTGTTCCGATCGCTAGATCGAGTCGGGCTGAGCTAGCAGGCACCAAACCCAGCGGCGCGGCCGGCGTCCAGGACGGCGATCTTGCTACAGTGCGAGGACGTGTTGATGCGGTGCGCAATGCGTTGGTCAACCGCGGTGGTGCCTGATGAAGAGCCGAGCCGATGAATGCGTCCGTAGTCCCTGGGTTCTCAAAAGAACGTCAAATAACTAACGGACCAACTGCAGCATTGGGCGTTCGACACGTGAAACTTGTCTCCAATGGCTTCCACACTTCGACTGCCGAAATGCTTCCTCCACATTCTGGGCAACGACATTGTGCTCCGAATCCCTTCATTTGATCCATACATGTGGATGAGCAAGAGGGATTGGCACCGTTACTTGCTGAGTCTCGCCTTGATGCTACAGTATGTAGCAGGGAGTTAGGTAGTGAGCAGTTTGTTACATGTAATATATTCCAGATCTGCTCATGTCTCCGTTGACGCGAAGCCCCTGAGCAACTTGTCTCCTGGGTCCGACAATAAAGTTGACGACATTCAGTGCGATGCCTCCCAGCAACGCACTGAATTTGGTACTCACACCGTATCCGAATGGACAGTCAATCCTCGTGTTCACCGGTTCATGGTCCGACCATGGCATGTGTAATGGATATACACCCAAGTGTCACCCACAGCATGTAGACGTTTAGACTGAACGTCAACCGGAAGGACTTCAACAGCATACAAACTCCATGTCGAAAGGCGTTCCATCCGTCTTCTACACGGATCAGAGAGTGACTGCCATTGTACCCATATGTCACTCCACTCTGGATACTCCATAGCAAATCGAATGCCCACGTTGCCAACTTCCGCAACGTGGGCATTCGATTTGCTATGGAGTATCCTTCTTCCGCCGGAAGAAGGTCGTAGCCAGGCAGACAACCCCGTCGACTGGTGGTACTCCACAGCACTTGTGTCCTGGTTAGTAATGAAGGCTATCAGACTCTCAGTCACTGTAATCCTGATTCAGGGGCTTTATCATAGTCTATGAGTGACTCTATGCCACAGGGAGTCACTCTCGTGATGTCCTGCACCGCACCCGACCAGTTGCGTGATGGCTTTTCTCGAATGTTGTAACTTTGAGGATTTGCCTGTCGGCGCATGTAGAAGTCCATGAACCAACTGCCCCCGTGCTCCTTACCACACGCGGATACGCTGTAGATTCTACAGCGTCCACCCTTTAGGCGTCTTCTTCTACACTACGCGTAGAAGAATACTGTACGAATAAATGGGGGAATCCAGTAAATTTACTATTTCAGTCAATCGAAATTTCTGAATGTTTGATTCAGCAAGCGGTGATTATACACTGTGGACGATAGTGTTGGGTGTCTGGCTTGCTGCTCTCCAGACCCCACAGCGGAAGCGGTCCATCCATCAGAATCCAGGTGAGAAGGGTGAAAAGACTCCGATGTACTGATCAGATCAGTCGAGCTCATTCTTGCGGTCGATTTTGAGTCCGAAATAATATGCAGGAGCCAGCTGCTTCAATGACACTTCATCGCGTCATTTTAATCGTTTATAGAGGTAATTAAAGCTCCAGGTCTGCCCAAAGTGGAGAGTAGTCGGTTCGCAAGTATTTATTATCACAGGTTTGGCATCCTAACAGCTTCCGTGCAAGCATACAGTGCAGGGGAACTTGGCTGACTGATCTGCGGCCGTTGAAACGTCTGGACAATCCTGTACAGTACTACGGTCCAGCCTTCATCGTAAAGTCGCGTCTATGGCCGTCGGTCGCTTGCATGATAACAGACCTCAGATTCTGGAGAGGAAGCGCAGTGGGTGTGCTCGTTCATTTCCTGATTTCCCATCCGGCCTCACCCACGCTACACATCGTCTTCGTACAAACAATGCGCCGCAGCAAATTTGCACCGCGTCTTAAGCCAATCGATGAGGACCTCACCGCCAGCATGGTCGCCAAGCACGGCAGCAAGACCAATCAGGGCAAAGCTGCCAACACGCAGCCACGGAGCAGCAGGGGCACCCCGCAGCCGCGGAGCAGCAGGGGCACTGCGCTGCCACGGAGCAGCAGGGGCGCGGCGCTGCCACACAAGAGCCGAGTTGTCGAGGTCGTGCGCACCCAGACACCGGCTGAGACCGCCACAGAGAAGAGTGTCGAGTCGGTCGAGAAAGCGGCCGAGCCTGTGACATTGGAGCCCATTCGCAACCGTGCCGACACGGCGCCGACCACGACTACGCCGGCCGTGGTGGTGCGCACATCAAGCAGCAGTGTTGACAATAAATACAATAGAAGCCCGCTCCATGACGCTGTGCGGAAGGGCGATATTGTGGCGGTCAAGCGCATCGTTGCGGAGCAGCCCGAGCTGCTACACCGCGCCGACATCCGCGGCAACCACCCGCTTCACTACGCCGCCAGCGCCACGGGCCCACACGCCGCCGAGATCTTGTACGTGCTGCTTAAGGCCGGCGCATCTGTCAACGCCGTGAACGAACGCCAGCAAACCCCACTACTGATCCACGTGATCGCCAGCACAAAAGACGACGATGTGATCGTTCGTATCCTCCTCCACCACAACGCCAAGCCTATGATCCAGATGGCCGAAACGTTGACGTTGCCCCAGTACGCGGCCTCGCGCGGTCTCCACAAGATCGCTGCGGTGCTGAACGAGTACATGTAGACCTCTGAGCGTCCAATGCTCCCTCCTGTATGTTAGATGCGTCCCAGCTTGCAACCGTATTTATATACCCACTGCACGATTGAAGTGTAAGACGACGACGACCACCACCACCACTCTCTTGTTAATCTCTGTCCCTTGCGGAGTTCGGCCATTCAACAGTCTCCACATCCAGCCACTTTCCATACACTTCAGTGTGAGTCAGGCGTCTCGGTCTTTATGGATCACTGAAATGAAACGAGCGGCTTCCACGAAGTGCGTGGTTAAACCAGGTGCAATTCTATACTCATGCTGACACTGTATTAAATAATTACCGTCTCGCTGGTGGCATACAAGCTTTTTCATGAGTCTAGTCGACATGGACCCTGCACTGGCAGGTCGCGAAGAAAAAGGAAACTCGCGATCGTATACTGATTTAGTGTGCAGCGTCCAACAGTTGGACTTCGACAACAAACACTCGCCGTAAAATGGGGTGCAGAGATTGGCTCTTGTGGGAATCAGCCCGAAACTTCTGAAAACGCATACCCGTTGATTGCGGCATCATGCGAACGAAAAAAAGAAAGGGAAAACGATCACGCAAATAAATAAACTGCAGAAACTGACGACAACAGTTTACTCCAACCTTGGCTGAATCCATCATCAGAGTGGTTGCGTCGGCTTTTGCCTTGTGTGTGCAGTCGCACTCTTGTGACCGTGAGCTTTTTGGATGCTGGACTGGCCAGGAGTCGCTGACGAAGGAAGCGTAGGGTCTTTTTCCCGCCTGTTGGTGTGAACGAAAACGAAGAAATAACCACCAGCGAATTCCGATCACTTCGGCTTTTTCTCCGCGTTGGGCCAAGTAGAAAGAGGAAGAAAAAACACCAAAGGGGAAAATGCGCAAGGGCAACGCGGCCGAGAAGACGCCGCTGCTGGACGTCGCCGCCAAGTATGGGGACGACGGCACCAAGGCCGGCCTGGGCGACCGCTGGCCGCGCCAGTTCAAGGGAATCGCCGCGCGCGTGCTGTTCTCGTGGATCAACCCGCTCATGGAGCTCGGCAACAGTCGCCCGTTGCAGCACGACGATCTGTACCAGCTCGATCCGGAAAACCGCGCGCAGTTTGTGGGCGAGACGTTCCAGACCAAGTGGGAGGCTGAGGTGCGCAAGAACCCGACGAACCCAAGCTTTTCCTGGGTGCTCGCGCGCACGTTTGGCGCGCAGGTGCTCCAGGCCGCCTTGCTCAAGCTCGTGCATGACTCGCTCCAGTTCGTTGGTCCGTTAATGATCAAGGACATTATCGCGTTCTTGAAGGATCCTGAGGCGCCGCTTTCGCAGGGGTTGATGTACGCGGCGATCATCTTCGTGTCGGGCGTTGTGCAGTCGTTTACGCTGCGCAATTACTTTTTCTACTGCTTTGAGACTGGTTTGCGCGTACGCAGTGCCGTGTGCACGACCGTGTACCGCAAGTCGCTCGTGCTCTCAGCGGCCGCGCGTCAGAAGAAGACCACGGGCGAGATCACCAACCTCATGTCGATCGACGCGCAGCGTCTCCAGGACCTCACGAACTACATCAACAGCGTGTGGTTCTCGGTCTTCCAGATCACGGTGTCGTGTTTCTTGCTGTGGAAGCAACTTGGCGTCTCGACATTTGCTGGTGTTGCCGTCATCATGCTCATGCTGCCAGTCACGTCGGCCATTTCGAAGCTAATGCGTCGTCTCCAGTTGCGCCTGATGAAGGTCAAGGACGAGCGCATCAAGGTGTGCCACGAAGTGCTCTCGGGAATGAAGGTCATCAAGATGCAGGCCTGGGAGAACTCGTTCACACGTCGTGTTATGGAGTTCCGTACCGACGAACTCGCGAAGTTGGAGACGTACATCTACGCGCGTAGCGGCTCGATCACGCTCTTCTCGGCGATTCCGTCGCTTGTGACAGTCACGTCGTTTTTCTGCTATGTGATGCTGGGCAACACACTCGATGTCGGCACGGCGCTGACCAGCTTGGCGCTGTTCAACATTCTGCGCTTTCCACTGTTCATGTTGCCGCAGGTCCTCAACTCAATTGTGGAAGCTAGTGTGAGTGTGGAGCGTCTGCGCGAATACTTCATGGAGGAAGAGCGCGTCAAGGTCGGCTCGGGCGATCTCACGGAGGTCGGTGTGAAGGTCGTTAATGCTGACTTCTCGTGGGACCTTGAAGAAACCGCTGAGAACAAGAAAACGGAACTCGCATCAGCGGTTGACGATGATGTCTCTTCCTTTGGTGAATCTTCAGTCAGTTTCAAGGCCGAGCCAGACGCGACCGTGCTCCGAAATGTTAACGTGCAGCTCAAGTCGGGTCAGCTATGTGCCATTGTGGGCCACGTCGGCGCTGGCAAATCGACATTGCTCAGCGGCATCTTGGGCGACGCTAAATGCTGCCAGGGATCGGTCGCGGCGCGTGGATCGATTGCGTATGTGTCACAACAACCGTTTATTCAGAACGCGACTGTGCGCGAGAACATCATCTTCGGCCACCCGTTTGACGCAAAGCGTTACGAGGAAGCCATCCACGTGAGCTCTCTCAAGAAGGATCTTGCTATCCTTCCTGGCGGAGACTCGACTGAGATTGGCGAGAAGGGGATCAACTTGAGTGGCGGTCAGCGTACACGTGTTGCCATCGCGCGTGCTGTGTACCAGGATGCTGATATCTATATCTTGGACGATATCCTCTCTGCCGTCGACAGCCACGTTGGACACGACATTTTTACGAACTGCATCAAGAAGACGCTCAAGAACAAGCTGGTGGTGCTCGTCACGCACGGCCTCACGTTCCTGAACCAGTGCGACACTGTCCTCGTGATTGAGCGCGGCACCATCGTTGAACAAGGCATGTACGATGAGGTGATTGCGATGAATGGTGTCTTGACCGACCTGGTTGCAAAGTACAAGGAGCACGATCAAGGTGCGACTGTGGAAGAATTGGAGGAAGAAATCAACCCGATAACGGCACTTGAAGAAGACGAAGATGACGATGCGCGCGAGTACGCTGCGAACCGGTCGCGCACGGCATCGGTCCGAAGTGATCTCACGCACGAAGGCGAGTTGGCGAATGAAGGGCAGTTGCTTGTGGACGAGGATCGTTCGACGGGCGATGTCGTGTGGCCAGTGTACAAGTGGTGGATCGACGCGTTTGGTGGATACCCAGCCGGGTTGTACGTCGTCTTTATCTACATCATCGTGCAGTGCATCAACTTGTCGTCGACGTTTTGGCTTTCCTACTGGTCGGAAAATGCGGAGGACCACAAGGACTCGCAGATGTTCTACTTGTACGTCTTCATTGCGCTCAATGCTCTATACGCCGTGGGCCTCTACATCCGCGCAGTCGCAACCTACATCCGTGGCTTGAAGGCGAGTAAGATTTTGTTCAAGGCCTTGCTCAGCCGCATCCTACGTGCGCCGACCTCGTTCTTCGACACGACACCCATTGGACGGATCGTTAACCGGTTGTCGAAGGACGTGTACACTGTGGATGAAGGAATTCCGGCCACGTGGAGCCAGCTCTTCAACACGTTGATCAGCGTCGTATTCACTCTCGTCACGGTCTCGTACGTCACTCCGGTGTTCATGATCATTTTGCTGCCTGTGTTTGTCGGCTACTATGTGTCCCAGCGCTACTTCATCAAGACGTCGCGTGAGCTTCAGCGCCTCGATTCTATCAGTCGCTCGCCAGTGTTTGCGCTGCTGTCTGAGACACTTGATGGTCTTCCAACCATTCGTGCCTACAGTGCTGAACAGCAGTTTGCCAAGCGTAACGAAGAGCTGTTGGACCGCAATCAGCGTGCGTACTTTTTGAACTTTGCCGTCAACTGCTGGCTCGCGCTGCGCCTAGAGTTTGCCGGCACGCTCGTCGCCTCTTTCGCGGCGTTGTCGGCGGTGTTTACTCACCAGGCCACTTCCCAAGCTGGTGAGAAGTTTGCGGGCCTCGCTGGTGTCGCGCTCACGTACGCTTTCAGCGTGACCCAGTCGTTGAACTGGTCGGTACGCATGTTCAGTCAGCTCCAGACGCAGATGGTCTCTGTTGAACGTGTGAAGAAATACTCCGAGATGGAGATGGAACCGGCACTTACCAGTGTCGGTAAGCTGCCTGCCCACGAAGAATGGCCGTCCGAGGGCGAGATCGTGTTCCGCAACGTCAACCTGCGTTACCGTCCCGGTCTTCCTCGCGTGCTGCGTAACCTATCGCTGACCATCCGGCCTCGTGAGAAGGTGGGGATTGTAGGCCGCACAGGCGCTGGCAAAAGCAGCCTTGTCGTCGCGCTCATGCGTCTCGTCGAGCTCGACTCTGGTGCGATCTTCATTGATGGAGTCGATACAAGTGGTCTTGGGCTTCACGAGGTGCGCGGCAAGATCAGCATCATCCCTCAGGACCCGGTATTGTTCTCTGGTACTGTCCGCAGCAACGTCGATCCGTTTGACCAATACTCGGACGAGCAGATCTGGACGTCTATCCGTCGTGCCCACTTGGGCAATGCTGTCACGGCACTGGATGGCCGCGTGGACGAGAAGGGATCCAACTTCAGCGTCGGCGAGCGCCAGCTTATCTGTATCGCGCGTGCGTTGCTGAAGCGTTCGCGTATCATTCTGATGGACGAAGCCACGGCGTCGATTGATACGGAGACTGACCGCAAGATCCAGGAGAGCATCCGCGAGGAGTTTAAGGACTGCACGTGTCTTACGATCGCGCATCGCATCAATACGATCCTTGACGCGGACCGCATCCTCGTCATGGAGAAGGGCTCAGTGGGCGAGTTTGACACACCCGCGGCGCTGCAGAAGAAGACGGACGGTCTGTTTAAGGCGCTTGTGGATCACTGGCGTGAAGGCTCGAACAACTAGGAGCGGACTGCGATATGCCCAAGGTCTGCACTGACTGCTGGCGTACCATTGGTTTGTTTGGCTGGACTCGCATTCATACTACGTTAACACCTTCATGTGATTCATTTGCTTGCCCTGTCGACACTCACAATCCCAGAGTGTAGCCATTTCGCAGCTAGATACTCCACATTGCCAAAACGTGCATAAATATCCTCAGCTGACGTTGCAATTGTTGAACGTTTGTGTGTGTGTGTGTCCAAGGACAATCATCTGCCGGTTCACTGTAATACTGGGTCTGAGTCAGACCGACGCCTCTTGGGATGTGGGCGAGTGCCGCCAGCCTGGCGAACCCACGTTTGAAGATCGGTTAGTGTCGCAAGTGGCTGTCCGGTCTGCCCACCACATACTGTACAGTACGACACGGGAATTTGGAAGCAAAAGCAACCGACCCAGCCACTCGCAACGAATGACTGCGGTACGCACAACGCATGAATCCTGAAAAGGCGCATTCGTCTGAGTGTGTTTATTAGTGCTGTCTTGGCTCCGGCTATGTTGGCCGGACCACCTTTGTCGGTCCAACAACCACCGAGAGACTCTAATTAACGTTTGGGCCATTCTGAACTGCACACTACGGTACGTACAGTACCTGGTTCATGCCACGCCATCCAACTTGGATGCTTCACGAAACTTCCAGCCAATGGTTGGAGCGCACAACCTTGGACTCAGTATATTTCGACCAATCTGTTTAATCGAATCGGACCATTCCTCACAAGTAGTTGATCGCGTCATCATGGGTCCCCATTTTTTGTACACAACACTATCGCCATCTTTTGTATCGTTGGCGTTCTCTGGCCCCAACGCCAACAGAAGTTGGAACTTCATGCCCTTCCGCATATGAAAGGAAACACAACGGAATCTACCGCCTCGGCGTCACGGCTCTCCATTGTCCAGTCCCTTCGCGTCCGCTCCGCTCCGCTCTCTCCGCATGCGCCTGCCGCCCAAGGATCTCGAGCTCGACGACGCGACGGCGTATGCGGCCGTGCCGCCCACGCCGCAGCAGTCGGCCCCGCAAAAGGGCGCTGCCAACAATCAACCCAAGAGACCAACGCTCACCGAGAAGTACGCACTCGAGCCGCCGTTCCGCGCGCGTGAAAACCCGCTCGCGACGGCGTCCATGGTCTCGATCCTCTCGGTCCACTGGCTGCAGCCGCTCGTGTCGCTCGGCGCCCAGAAGATCCTTGAGAAAGACGACCTCTGGGCCGTGTGCCCAGCCGACACGTGCGACGCGCTGCAAGACCGCTTTGCCCAGTTCTACACGATCCGCGCCGACCCGCACCGCGTGCGTTGCGCCAACAGGTCGTGGCTCTCGTCGCGGTTCGCGCAGGCCCTGCTGCGCACGTTCAAGCGCGAGATTCTCTACGTGTTCGCCAACTACGTGGTCTACATTACGGCCATGGTGCTGCAGCCCAACATCTCGCAGGCCATGCTGGACTTTCTCAACGACCGCCACAACATGTTTCGCACGGACAATGGCTTTGTACTCGTCGCGCTCATGACCATCGTCTCGTTCGTGGGCATCACGACGCTCAACTTCGGCTTCTTTTCGTCCTCGCGCATTGGCGCCAACATGCGCAGTGTCGTCATGGACTCGGTCTACCAAAAGGCCCTCCGCCTCTCGAGCGGCGCGCGCCAGGCGTACACGACCGGCGAGATCGTCACGCTCATGAGCGTCGACTCGGAACGCATCTTCAACTTTATGATTTCCGGCCCGTGGCTCGTGGTCGCGCCGCTGGCGTTTGTGATCACCATTGCGTTGGTCGCGACCATGTTTGACGTGGTCGCGGCCGTCAGTGGCGGCGTGCTCTTGGTGCTTGTACTCTACACGTCGGCCAAGCTCGCCGACCGCATTGGTGACGTGCAGGCCGAGCTGCTCCACATTGTCGAGGAGCGCGTCAAGGTCACGTCCGAGGCTCTCCAGGGCATCCGCGTCATGAAGTTTTACGCGTGGGAAGAGTCTCTCGCGCGCCGCGTCGAGACTATCCGCGCGACCGAGGTGTCGCTCTACCGGCGGTTCCATTACCTCAACATTATCAACACGACGCTGCTCTTCCTCACACCCGTGCTGCTAGGCGCCTTGATTTTCGGTGTCTTCTTGCTTCGTAAGGGTACCATGACGGTCACTGAGGCGTTCACGCTCATCGCCATGGTCAACATCAGTCGCCTGGCCGTAAGTCTGTTTCCGCTCGCGATCGCTGCGGTCTCACAGGCGCGGATTGCCTTCGAGCGCATGGATATGTACATGGAAAGCGACGAACTGCTCGTGCCCGCTGAAGAGACCAACAGTATTGAGGACCAAGACCCGGAACGCAAAGGAACGATTCTCGTGCGCAATGCCAACTTTGTGTGGTCAGAGCCTCTGGAGACGAACGACGGGCTCTTGCCCAGCGTCGTGGTCGTCAAGGACGGTTCCAATGCCACGCCGGTCGCTGCGGCTGCACCTTTGATCGACGCGTCCTCTGCCAGTGCTGCCATGGAGGTTTCCGTCCAGAAGAGCTTTTGTCTCGAGGGTGTCAACCTGGAGGTTGACGCTGGTGCGCTCGTCATGGTCGTGGGCACTGTTGGTGCTGGCAAGACGAGTCTCCTCAATGCACTGCTCGGCGAGATGCTGCGCCAGTCCGGTTCATGCGACGTGCACGGCCAAGTATCGTACGTGAGCCAAGAGGCGTGGATCCGCAACTCGACCGTCAAGGAAAACATTCTCTTTGAGTCGCCCTTTGACAGCGACCGCTACGCCACCGTGCTCGAGGCCACCCAGCTCGCGCTTGATCTCCACGCGCTGCCGAACGGTGACCAGACCGAGATTGGCGAGCGTGGCATCAACCTCAGCGGTGGCCAAAAGGCCCGCGTCGCGATTGCGCGTGCCATGTACCGCCGCGACTATGACATCCTCGTTCTCGATGATCCGCTCAGTGCCGTGGACCCGCACGTCGCCCACGCGATCTTTGACCAGTGTGTGCTGGGGCTCGCCCACGACAAGACCCGTGTGCTCGTGCTGAACAGCCACTATGATTTGCTGCGCCACGCCGACAAGATTGTGGTCGTGCAGCACGGCCGCATCGTGGGCGATGGCACGTACCGGGACGTCATTGCGCAGTTTCCCGACTTGGACAGTCACGCGCACGCGCTCGAGAAGCACGAGGCGGACATCATTGACGAGCACGAGAGTCTCGAAGTGGAGAAGGTCAAGGCCCACGACGCAGCCCACGAAGCAGCGAGCCACCACGACGCCGAGAAACGCACGACGAAGATCGTGAGCGACGTGAGCGTCACGACCGCGCCGGGGAAGACGGAGAAGGACCCCAAAGACGACTCGTCCAAGCTCGTGCAGGAAGAAGACCGCGTCAAGGGCCGCGTGAGTGGCAAGACGTACCGCACGTACTTTGATGAGACCGGCTACAACGGCATCGTCGTGGTCACGGTGCTCATCACCATGTACTCGGTCGCGCAGGGCATGCGCATCGCCGCCGACTACTGGCAAGGTTACTGGGCCAAGCAAATGCCACGCAAGCACATTGATCCGTCGTACTCGGATGCATACTATGCGTGGTGGTACTTTGGGTTCATTGTCGCGTGTGCCGTGCTCACGCTCTTGCGCGGACTGCTGCTCATGGAGGCGTGCATGCGTAGCTCCAAGAACCTGCACGACGAGCTCTTTCGCCGTGTGCTCAATGCGCCCGTGAATGAGTACTTTGACATTACGCCCGTGGGGCGCATTCTCAACCGGTTCTCCAACGACCTCGACCAAGTCGACTCGAATCTGCCGCAGCAGTACCAGAACCTCTTCCAGGCCATGGTCGTGTTCATTGGGTGTCTCGTCGTGTGTGGCCTCGCGTCTGTGTGGGTCGCCGTGTCCTATATCCCCATGCTCTTTATCTTTGTCATCACGGGGCTCTACTTCAAGCGATCCTCGCGCGAGATCAAGCGACTCGAAGGCATCACCCGCACTCCCGTGTTCAATCTCTTTGGCGAAACGCTCAACGGACTCCACACGATCCGCGCGTTCAAGATGCAGGACAAGTTCAAGCGCCTCAACAAGACGGTGGTCGACGACAACACGAGCTACTACTTCAACTACTGGGCCGCGGGCCGTTGGCTTGCCGTGCGGCTCGACTGGCTGTCTGTGCTCATCATCTTTGTGGTCTCGCTCTACATTGTCGCGTCGAAAGGCTCGATCGCGCCGCTCGTTGCGGGGCTCTCGATTACGTACTCTCTCATGCTCACGTCCATGGTCCAGTGGTGCGTACGCGCCGTCGACATGACAGACAACGCCATGACGAGCGTCGAGCGCTTGCTCCATTTCCGTTCGATCCCGCTCGAGCAGGATGGCGCCGACTGCGTGCCCATCAACCCGGCAGTCTGGCCCTCGGCGGGCCACATCAAGTTTGACGGTCTCTGTCTCAAGTACCGCCCGGAGCTGCCGCTCGTGCTGCGCGGTGTCGACATGGAGATTAACGGCGGCGAGAAAGTGGGCATTTGCGGCCGCACGGGCGCTGGCAAATCGTCGCTCATGATTGCGCTGTTCCGCATCTGTGAGTTTGACAGCGGCACGGTCTTCATTGACGGCCTGGACATTGCCAAGCTCAAGCTGCAGCAGCTGCGCCGCGCGCTCGCCATCATCCCGCAGGATCCCGTGCTCTACAGCGGACCGCTCCGTGAAAACTTGGACCCGTTCGGCGAGTACACGGACGCGGCGATCTGGAGCGTGCTCCAGCAGGTCCACCTGGCCGAGGCCGTTACCAAGTGGGGCGCCGGACTGGACTTTGAGGTCTCGGAGCGCGGCGACAATTTGTCGGTCGGCCAGCGGCAGCTGCTCTGCATCGGCCGCGCGCTGCTCAAGGACAGCAAGATCGTTGTTTTGGACGAAGCCACGGCCAACGTGGACACAGCGACCGACAATCTTATCCAGGTCACGATCCAAGAGACGTTCCAGCACAAGACGGTGCTCATTATTGCACACCGCATCAACACGATCTTGCACTGTAACAAGATCGCCGTCATGGACGCCGGCCGCGTCGCCGAGTTTGGTGCACCCTCAGAGCTGCTGGCTCAGCCCGACTCGATCTTTGCGTCGCTGGCTAAGCGATCGGAGCAGCAGTGAGCAGAATCGAAATGCATAACAGTAGAGCGACGACCCCTGCTTGAAAATACAATTATGAATTCTGTTATCAATACTACCGCCTGTTGGCTACGTTGCCATGATTCTCGAATCCAGACCGCCCCCACGCAACACGCTGGATCTCATTTACGCCGTGGGCCTGCGGTCCTCGTGTCCACGGTGGTCCACTTCGGAAGCAGCACTGCTTTGTGTGCGCAGGCGATGTGCCTGGACACCGCCAGTGACTGCGCGACCACAGCGAGACCAGCCCTCGAAGTACGAAGCGTCAGCAAGGCCATGAACCCACACCAGTGTAACCTCGTAGAATGGGGTGGAGGAGTATAGAGACTGCCGTTAAAACGTTCACTGACACCACGTCATCGGTGTCGCATGGGAGTGATGCTTGTGTGACGCGCCGTCACAATCGCCTTCGTCAGCTCGTGCTGGTACACGTGGTACACTGTATGATGGTCCTCCCACAATTATGTATCTCCGTGTGTCGACTGTCAACTCAGGTCTCACCATGCAACGCCGGACTGAAGAAAGGCGGTAATAAAATGGATACACTTTGCGTCTGTATTATTCAATTATAGTACACTTGCCCTCTGAAAGAATTACCGTATAGATACGGTATTCTATATAAATACGATGATTGTATTGCGGAATTGACAGGAGCATGAGCGGTCTGCCACGAGGTACGTCGGCGTCGATACCTGCGACGAGAGAGTCCAACACTATTGCCCTGCAAAACAGTCGCGATCGAGAAGCTGCTGCGCGATGTCGTGCCTGAGGAGCTGACGCTGCAGAAAGAGGTGGTGGACTGGGCCACCGAGTGCGCCGCCGGTGCGTTCATTGCGATTGGACTTCTCCATCTTCATTCAGCTCACGTTCGATTCATGGGCGCAGAATTCCTGCGGATACTAGGCGAAAACGCCAATGCCGTGGCCGAGGCCGGCGCCAAGAAGGAGAAGTACCGTGTGAACGCCGACCACGTCGTCCAGGCGCTTCAGGTCGGAGACTACCGCTGGTTATCAAAGGGTTGTGGAAGCCTGAGGTTCTGTGCCACGAAATCTGATAGCAAATGGGTATGGAGCGGTATCTCGACGAACTGGAAACAAATGGCCACGACCGCCTGGAGGCCAACAAGGTGGAGGCTATGGCGAACCAGCTTATAGGGCGGATTCATTGATCTGATCATGTGTTTTGTTTTGCCCATAGCAAAAGAAGCAACGTGTCGCTTCGCGCAAGGCGGCGCTGCAAACCGCCAGTCGCGACGAGCTGCTCGCGGAGCAGAACGCGCTGTTCCAGGAGGCGAGTTCCAAGGCGGCGCGGCAAGGGTGGTGATAGACTCGCTCACACCTAAATGGGACCCACGGTTCTTCCCACCTCGCTTCTTGCTGTGACCGACCGGTTGATTGTTCATGATGCATCCACCACCATCGATGCGAGTTTTTGTCCTTGTGTTTCGCTTCATCAGGGCAGCAGTAGTATACAATGTCCGATGCATTGGGAACGTGAACCACGGTGTGCAGGACACACGGTAGCAGTTCTAGAGGAAGCCCCACTTTCGTGACGAGACCACACGCCATCGCACCACACACACTCGCGTGGCCTCCTCGGTTAAGTATGACCAAACACTTGGGCTAAAGGCTGGGCACGACTGACGTGACCCGACCGGCCAACCAGTATTTTGGACGGTGGAGCCAGGGAAAAACAACAGGGATCTACTGCCTCACAGGGATTTAGGAAGGACCTACTACCGTAGACAAAGTGCCCGTCAGTGTGAGTGTACACTAGCGTATGTCTCTGGCTGATGACAAGCCACCTCACACTGAAGACCACTTCAGTCCATTCATTCTGCGACAAACTCGGCGACGACGCCGCGGTGGTCGGACGCGTACACGGGGCTCTGCGCATTCAGCATGCCGACGTCACGAGGGAACGCCTTTGTGTCCTCCGTCGGGTGCTGCCCCACGATTTCGCACTCGCGCACATTGCCTTTGCCGCGGTACAAGACGAAATCGATCCGCTTGACCGGATTGTCACTGGGGAATGTAAACTTGGAAGCTCGGTCCTGTGCATCCGGAGAGCGCGGCTCGGCCTCGCTGTGCAACTCCAGCCACGCGTCTCTGAGGTCTGTGGTGGCAGCATCGCTCCCCATCGACGCATCGCCCCGCAGAAAACGGATCCCCCGCGACTGCGGCTCGGCGTTGAGATCGCCCAGCAGCACTTGTGTGACGCCCGTGCCCTGCTTCATGTACTCCCAGATTTCGACCATGGTCTGCTCGCGGGACTTCTCGCTCAGCGACAAGTGCGTGACGTAGACGTCAATGTGGCCCCATGTCGGGTGGTTCACGACGGCGTGGAGACAGAGCCGCTGGTGGGCATCGTTCGGGTCATTCGGGTCGCGGCTGAGAAGAAGGTAGTCGGTGTGGACGATGGGGAACTTGGAGAACACGGCGGGCCCTTCTTCAATGCGTTCAAACGGGTCGCGGTCATTCAAGTAGCTCATTGCGGCTTGGTACACAAACTGGTACCCGGGCAGTCGGTCCGCGAGGTGGCGCACTTGCGCATGTTTGCCTCGCTCGCCAAAGACGCCGTCGTACCGCACTTCCTGGAAGCCGACAATGTCGGCGTTCGTGTCGCGCACAATCTGCGTGAGGTGGTCCAGCCGCTTCGTGTACTGGTGCCACCGTCTTATAGAGCCATAGACGTCCCGGGGCGGATTCGTATTCCACACGTTGTACGACAAGATGCGAGGGTTCTTGGAGGAGGACGAGGGGGACGAAGGCGAGGCTTCACACTCGCCACTGACGGCGCAGGAGCTTTCGTCGCCCCCATGGAGTGGTGCAAACGTGTGCTGGAACAAGTTGTGGACGCCGTCGCGGTCGAGTGCGACGACCACGTGGTGGCGCAGCTGGAACGCGGCGTCATCGAGCGTCAAGTAGAAGTTGACGCCCATCGAGACGTGACTCTGGAACTGGCGCGTCTCGTGCTTGAGCGTGCGGTACTGATGGACGACGACCATTTGCGACGCGCCATTATCCCCCGTGGCTGTGAGCGGCAGCACGACGGCGCGCGTGAGCTGCGCGCGTGGCGAGAGATTGGCGTTGGTGATCCGCTCATGAGCAAACGCCAGTGCGCGCTGCACAGCCACGTCATTCTGCGCGGCGTCACCCACGAGAACAGTCGGTTTGAGGAGAATGCTCCCGTATAACAGCACATTGGGCGGTGTATCCTCGCCGCTGAGCGAGAAGAGATCGAGCGGCGCAAACCGCTGTGGCTTCAAGTGGATCTGGCCGGGCCGCGACGAGAGGTACTCGCCCGTAAACTGCGCGCGCGACGGCAGCGGCGGCCAAAAGTCCCAGCGCGGCAGTTGCTGGAGACGCAGCTGCGTGTCTTCTTTACTGTAACCCCATCCAGCGGCGAGCGGAGACAGCGACGCCAGCGCGACGGCGACGACGCCGAGACGTCCCAGGAGGTGCATGAGGGAAGATCGCATTCTGAACGGGTGCGTGGGTTACTGTATGGTTACTCTGTAACGTCGAGTTGACCTGTGTGGCCCACATCGTCCAGATTCAGTGAATCGTGACGAGGGGTGGGGGATACCAAAGCAAATTTCCAGGGTGTCTAAAAATACGATTTCCAAAGAGCCAAAAAGTTCAAATTCTTCTTTCACCCATGGTTTGTGGGCAGAACTTGATTCGAAAGGGTTGTGACGGGTTCGGTGGACACCTACTGAAGTTTACAGTTCCCTCAGTCTGAATCACTCAGCAGGTGCGATTGATGGGTGCGCTTCCGCCATAAGCAAATAACAAGTCGCTTGCTACGGGTAGAAAACTGTGTTCACCTCCTGGCGTAAACCATCACAGGCTTTGGCTCGTTTACTGTGCAGACCAAGCCTACGAAAACAGGATTTTAACCAGTTTGATAATGTAGATATTAGGTATAGGGCAGCGCAACCAATGATAGTGTATAATCCAGCTTAAGTTAGTAAGTAGATCTGTACAAAATAAACCAATGTACTAAAATACAGTATTAGAAGCATTGCGTCACCCAATCCCCAATGACCAATCGTGCGTGGGGTCGCAAAACGTAATAATCCCTTCATGCAAAGTGGATCCAATCCAGTTTCAGTTGAACCTGCAATGATAGAGGTTTTTCTGGGTATCTTGATTATGATTGAATGTGTACTCATGCGCGGGATATAGAATATTAGAAGCATCTCGAACACGGGACTGAGTAGGTGTAGGGCTTCCAAGCGAAATGTGTGCAACGCGAACTGACGACTCCTCTCCTCCGCTTTCAGTGAAAGTTTCACTACAGTATAGGGCCCAGACGGGCCAGTCGTCAGCGCAAAACTCTCAGCATCCAGTTCCTCCTCCTTCCCAAACACAGGTCCCACGCTGCTTTGTTTCCTATCCGCTCACAGTTTGTTTTCATTCCGCCATCCACCACCTGGAGTCGGTCTATATCCGTAGAATCGGGACCGACAAGACCTTCACTGTCGCTCGTCGTCCTCGACTCCCCTCCTCCTCCTCCTCCTCCATCCCCCTCTGTTTCTTCTCCATTCCCCATCCATTCGCCCTTCGCCTCCATGCGGTTCCTCGCGCTCGCCGCCGTCACCGCCGCCTCGGTCGTGCATGCGGCGCCAATTCCGGCCAAGGTGACGCTGTATGAGATCCAGACGCCCGACATCGGCTCGTGTCGGCTCAAGGGCATCGACAGCGACAGCGACAACTTCAAGTTTTACGCGTCCGTATCGGCCAAGGACGTGGCCGACATGAACGCCGGCTGCGCGCGGTGCATCAAGGTGACCAAGGACGGAAGCACGACGAGCCTCACGGCCTATGTGCTCGACGTGTGCCAGGGGTGCAAGGCCGGCGAGCTCAAGCTCTCGACTGCCGCGCTCACGACGCTCGCGATCGATCCCAACCTCAACAACGCCACGGCCAACTACAGGTTCTCGAACTGCCCGGCGTCGTTCCAGTCGGGGTCCTCGGTCAAGGCGTGCCTCATGGAAGGCGCGTCCAACACGTACATTCCGCTCCAGTTTTTCAACTCGCTCAAGCCGATTGCCAGCGCCAACATTAGCGGCGTCGCCGGGACGCAGCAAAAGGACTCGTTCTTCTTTTCGGCGACGCCCCAGGTCAGCAACGCCAACGGCAACGCGCAGTGGTTCAAGGACGTCAAGGTCACGCTCACGTCGAACGACGGCGAGACGCAGAGCGGCACGTTTGCGTTTGGCGGCACGTCGGGGTGTGCGACCTCGACGTTCCAGTTTAGCGCGGCGTCGACCGCCGACGGCAAGGACGACGACGGCGCCGGCGCCACGGGCGGCAGCAAGAGCGGCAGCAGCGGTGTGATCATTGGCGCGGTCGCTGGCGGCATCGGCGCGTTGATTATCGTGATTGGCTCGATCTTTTTCATCCGTCGCCGCCGTGCGAACCAGGAGTTTGAGGACGCGCGCCACGACGATCCGGCCCAGCAGTACCTGTCGCCGACGGCCAAGCCCCGCGCCCCGCAGAGCCCCGAGCGCCCGACGTACGCCGACAACAGCATGCACAACAGCACGGACGACCCGTCGGACCACGACGGCCCGGAATCGCCCACGGTCGACTTTGACGACGCTGGGACGCCCGTGGCGCCAGCGCGTAACGTGAATGGTGCTGGTCGTTCGGACCCGTTCAGCGCACCCGCTCCTGTTCCAGTCCCACCACCGCAACAGCAGTATCAGCCCCAGTACCAGCCGCAGTACCAGGATGAAAAGCAGCAGCGCGCCGCCGCCGCGGCCGCAGCGCCCAAGGTCGCTCACCAGACGTACGTGACGCCGCAGCAATTCTCGTACAGCAAGCCGGTCGAGACGCAGCGCGCCCCCAACAACACGAGCTTCCGCAGCAACAGCAGCGGCGTCGGAGCGCGTGCCGCCCCGACGTTCCCAGCGCCCGTCCTGCCCAAGTCGCGGACCCAGTCGGACGACGACGAACGCCGTTCGAGCTTTGATGTTGACGACCAACGCGAGACCGAGGAGCTCAAGTCGCGTGAACGATTGTCGTCGCTCCTGAGCGATGACAATGCCGTCGCGCCGCACTCGTCCGAGTCGGCGTATGCGACCGGCCACGTGACGTCGCCGCAGAGCTACGTGCGCGCAACGTCGCTGCGGAGAGCGAGCACCAAGGCCGCGGCGCCTGAGCGGACGCCGTTCCGCTTCACGGCCCAATCGGAGCCCGAGTCGTCACTCGGTTCGAGCGGCTACTCGGACCGCGACAGCTACGCGGACAATTATCATCATGCCAACGCCAACGCCAACGCCAACGCCAACTCCAACGCCAACGCCAATGCCAGCAACCCGTCGTCGGGTTACAGCCGAGAGTCGTTGGGAATTCTCGGCTACCCGTATGCCAAGAAACCGAGCGGCCGCTCCAGCATGACAGGTACGAACCGTGTGTGATTGTTGTCATGAGTGTTTGATGTATAGCATCTGCATCTCTCCACACGTGTCGACTGCAAACAAAATGCGCATGTGTTCAGAGATTAATCCATGTTGTTCCGTTCTCCCCCCATGATAGAGGCCCAGTTATAAACGCTGTTCCTGAAGCGACGCCGCGGCCCATCTGATTTTCAAAGAAGACTAAATGGCCAGGCGTCGACCATGGCTCCGCGGAGGGTTCGTCTCGTCATCGCGGAAGTGACGGGGAAGACGCCAACTGGCTTCATGAGACTCTCACTGGCTTCAAGCAGATTTGCCAGCCGCTTCTCATTATTATATGCGAAAGTATCGTAAAGTACATCGTATCTTTTGTTTTGCTGAAGTGAGCTATCCTTCTGTCTGCTCCTGATCCACACTGCGAAGCCATGCTGGATACCGAACGAGAGAGTCTGTCCCGGACAGTCTGTCGATGATCGACAGACTGTCCGAGACAAACAGACTCTCTCGTTCGGTATCACACGACGATGGCATCGGCGTCCCTCGCCAGCGCTGCGACACGGGCATGGAGCTGCTTGCGACGGATCCACCCGCGCAGTCTCCCGTGGCGTGTGACCCAAATGCCCGACGTCTTCATCATCTCAAACAGCAAGTGCACAGTCTGCAGTGGCGCGTCGGCGTCCACTTGCAGCGCCGACGAGTCGATCGTCACGGACTGGAAATGCTTCAGATTGATCTCCCGCTGCAGCAGCACGAGTGGGGACAACGCCGTCGGTGGCTTATGCTTGCTCTTTTTGTCTCGTTTGTGGACGCGAGATATGGATGGAGCCGGTGGTACTGTCGTCGTTCGTGTCTCCTCTTGCTTATCATCCGTCGTCGACGCCTCCTCCACGCTTTGCTCGACGATCACTGACAACCTTCCCACGTCGTCGATCGTGGATTCCACGAGCCTCTCCATGGCCTTGCGGGTCACGCACCCGTAAAACACCATGGACTCGACCGTGTCGACGACCGGGAAGCTCGCCGTACTCTTGTACTTGTCTAGCACGAAGCGAATATGACGCATGGATGTCTCCATCGGGATGAGCGGGAACTCGGCGGCCATGACGTCGCTGGCCTTGATGCCGTCGAGCTGGTTCACGCGGAGCAGTGGCAAGTACGTCAGTCCTTTGCTGATGATCATGCTCTCGTAGAGCGAGACTGACAGCGCCGAGCCAATGCCCGACGCTAGCAGCACGGCCGCGATCAACGGCGTCATGTACACAAACTGGCCCGTGAACTCGACCGCGATGATCGCCACCGACACGGTGTGAGTCGCTGACCCGACAAACGCCGCGCCGCCCACGAGTGCGTACCCGCCCGGGACGATGCCGCTGTCGGGAAACCACGCACGGAGCACTTCCCCATAGAATCGCCCCATTGCGGTGCCCGCGACAAAGGTCGGGATAAAGTCTCCCGCTGGGAGAGGCAGCGTTGTGGCGAGCGTCGTGGCCACGAGCCGAACCACGGCGGCGATTGGAAGCAGAAGGAATTTGGAGAGAGACGTTGACTGTTTTGTCCACGGACCGACCAGTTCCTGGGGACTGCAGAGGTCGGTAATTGTCGTGGCAAACGAGAGCCGACTGAACGCGCCAGGAAGGTACAGTACGTCGCACGCGAGTACGAGGAGGCAGCACGACCAGAGAAACGGGTGCCTGCTGGTGTAGCGTTTCCACTGGCGTTTGAAGAGCCCCGATAGAGTCACGTAGGCGGCGCCGGCCACGCCCATGAGGACGCCCAGCAACGCAAACGCTGCAAACTCGGGGTACGAAAACGATTTGGCGGCAAAGGTCGTGGGGAACATTGGGTGGAACGCGGTCACTTCGGTCTCTCGGATCATGCGCATAAACTGCCGCGCCAAGGACGCGCTGATGGCCGCGATGAAGGCACGCCAGTAGTTCTGCCATTCGTATATACACAAAGTCGATCAGTAGATTGCGTGCGCCAAACGATTCGGGAGTGTTCTCGTACCGCCACCATAAAGACCGTGCTCGTGACTTCGATGGCAAACAGCACGCCACCGACAGGCGCGCGAAAGGTCGACGCGACCCCCACGGCACACGCAGCGTTGTACATGTGGCGCCGCAGAATGTCGTTTCGGAAAATGCGGTGGAAGACTGCGACGTGTTTCATTAGGTTGTGGCCAATGATCGAGGCCGTGTGCACGAACGGGCCTTCTTTCCCGACCGACAATCCGCTGCCCATAGCGAGTGCGAGTCCAGCGGCCTTGGAGACAAGCGTACGTATGCCAAGGAACTGGTCGGCCTCCTTGCGCTGGTCACACGAGATGATTGTCTTCATCTCGGGAATGCCCGAGCCGGCGGCGACCGGATCGACCGCGCGCGTCCACAGCATACCGAGTAACGCAACACTCGCCGTGAAGGCCATCCACGCTGCGAACCTCGTGAAAGCGGAAGAGTCGAGAAGGTCGAGCTTCAAGATCAGAGTACGAGCTTTGCTGAGGCTGGCGACACCTTCTTCTACGCCATAGTCGAGCACAGATGCTGTCATAGCATCCAAAGGTGAGTCAGAGCGTTTCTTGCACTGGTCGATTTGAGCGACCAGCTACGTACCACCCACGCCCATGGTAATCAGCAGAAGTAGCATCTTGCCCTCTTTCCGCACGAGCTCGACGAAGCTTCGCGGGTGCCACCGCGCGACATGTTCTTTGCCAAACGTGCTCTCCCATCGCTGCTGGTAGGACAACTTGTGCTTGCGCAAGTGCGGAGGCACTGGAGTCGCGTGGCGACGAAGCTTGGGGCCGATGTCTGTTGTGGAGGCGGCGACCGGAAGCTCCGGTGTTCGCATCCTTCTGTTCCGGAGTCACACAATGGAAGAGTGGAAAGCGCGAGCTCGTTTCATCCCTTCAAGCGTCTTAGTGCGTCTTGGAGCTCCTCGTGGCCGTCTCAGCTCTTCGTCTGGGATTCTGTCTGCGACAATCACATCAGCCGTCTGCAGAGCGTGTACGCTTGATCCCATTTGGCTCTGTGTCCTCGGCTTCGTGTCTCCGCTGAGTTTCACTTTTTTTCTGCACAAACGGATCGAAACGGAAATGACCGTTGGCACACATGGGTACACTTTCACAGGAATGATGGTCGCATTGCACAGGGGTCTCTATTGAGATAGACTAGAGTACATACCCTTCCATTGTTGACGTTTGCCGCGCCACTCTCTCCTCTCTCTCTCTTGCTGCAGCCATGGGCTCTCACGGCGCATTCCTCGCTCCGGTGCTGCTGCCGCTGCCGTCGTGCTTTGTGAATCTGCCACGCACGTTCATCGAGTCGTTCATTGGCCCGCGCGATCCAAGCGCCGGCGCCGTGATCTTGGAGCTCTCGTGGGAGACGCTCGACGGCTACGTGCAGCGCGTGTGCGTCGGCTGGATCGGTGGTGTCACGCGCGACAGCGAGCTGCGCAGGTGCATTGCCATTTGTGTATTGGTGGGAAGGACGATCCCATACGAATTAATTGCACGCCTCTATGACACAGTGACATTTTTGAGATCTCGGCCGAGTTTGCGCGCTGTGTGGGCCTGGTACGCAACACTGTGTTTCCCTGCACTTGGTACCGAGTGCTGACTATAGTGGTGGTGTTGGCTCTGCTCAGCAAGAGCACTTGGCGCGCGTGCCGCTCGCGTTTCTTGGCGTCCACGTCGTCGACATGGTGCCGCCGGCGAGCCAAGTGAACGTCGAGCCCGTGACGGAGGACGACTGGGAGCTCATCCAGCTCCACGCGGGACTCATGGAGAGCGAGTTTCTGCGGCAGGTCTGTAGTTGTCTCGGAGTGGTAACGTGGGTTGCTCGATCTTTAACTGCTGATGTTTGGGGTGCGAGTAGATTTGCGTCGTGAACGACCAGCAAGTGCATCCGATCTGGATCCACCAGAACGTCGTGATCCGCATCCGCGTGGCGTTGCCCGTGGGCATGTACGTTGGCCACTGAGCAGACGATATCCCTCACAAGACTGACACTTCTGTGTCGCCAGGGAGTTTGCCCGCCTCACGCCCAACTCGGAGGTAATCGTCGCACCGAAAGAACGCAAGCCGATGCACGCCAGCACGTCACTGGATCCAGAGTTTTACTATGAAGCCTCGGCGGCGCTGCGTCTCCAGACGCCGCCACGCAGCCCCGAGGCCACGCCGCGCAACGACGAAGTGTGGGTCCATGCAGACACGTTTGCGCTGCTGGACGGTGCCGTCTCCAGGCACTCGACGCAAGGCGTGGCGGTCGTTGCGATGTGGAAGGTCCAGGACAGACGCAGCGCTTCTTCTCCACCAAGTGATCCAGTGTCGCCGCCTGTCAAAACGACGCCAGAGTGTGTAGTGGCCCGCCTGAAATGCTCGCTGGCCGCCGGCCGCGGGCGGGTTGTCGTGAGCCATGAACTCCAGGTTGCAGCTTCTATTGGGCCTCTCGCGCGTGTCCACCTACGTGTGCTTCGCCTGCCGCCAGCGGTGCCGAGCCGAGTCCAGTTCCACGCGTCTCCTGCTGACAGGCAACGCGTCTCCGCTGAAACGATCCTCGAGCGTCTCCACGCCACTGATGAACTCGCCATCCATAACGGTGGCATCGTTAGTCTCGGCGATACACACGCGGAGCCGATCCATCTCGCCGTGAGCGTAGACTTTGCCATGTCGAAGGAAATGGAAGAGCTCGAGCAGCAGCTCACAGGTAACGAACGGGGAACGAGCCCCTCACTCTCGAACGAAGCGTGACTGACTGTGCGTTTCTTCTGTTGATATTAGACGTTCCCGTTGGAGCTCTACAAAAGTACGCGCTGCTCGGTGGCGGCAATCGCGGTTCGCTCTCTCTTGACCGCATCGGCCTCGTAGCGGCGAGTGCGCACCATCTCCAACAGCTCGAGGCACTGCGGCAACTGCACTCGCCCCACGACGTGTACGACCGATCGCTCGAAGGCCTCGCGCGTGAGGCGCCCGCGTACAAGCGGACGCTCGAGGCCATCCGCGCGGTGGTTTTCCGGGACGAAAGCATTGCCCGCGTCATGCTCGGTGTCAAGCCTCCTGGGTCGGTCGTGCTGTTTGGCGACCGTGGCAGCGGCAAATCGACCATGCTCCACGCGCTGGGCGATCACCTCGAACGCGATCCGCTTAGCCTCGCGACGCCCATCTATGTGGAATGCCGAAGCTTGCGTGGTCTGAAGATGGAGACAGTCAAGGCCAAGCTGAGCGAGGCCTTTGAAGAAGCGTTTACCAACGCACCTGCTGTCGTGTTGCTGGACAATCTGGATGCTTTGGTCCCACAGGAAGACGAGCAGGCCGGCCCAGCGAACGACCAGGCGCGGCGCATCGCCGAGCACGTCATCTTGCTTCTCCACCACGCAAGGGACACCATGTGGAAGACGACACTTGAGCTGAACGCGTCCGTCAAGTCCCAGCTCACGGGTCTTCGCGAAGCCAACGGAATGAATGGCCGAGCCGCGGCGCGCGCGCTGTTTGAAGTGGCCGGTACGGCCATGCTTCAGAAAAGCGTCGCGGTTGTGGCGGCGACGCGGTCCGACGCGACACTTCACAAGGCGTTGCGTTCGTCGGGGCTCTTTGATCGCCCTGTCCAACTCATGGCGCCAAACGCCGAGCAGCGCGAGAGCATCATCCGCGATCTCCTCACGCTCAAGCTGGCGGTAGTCTCGCCGCATCGTCGTGATGCGTCGGCGAGAATCGCCGCATTGGATCCTGCGATTGATTTCAGCCTGCTGTCGTCCGTCACGGAAGGGTACAGTCTCCGCGACCTGGCCAACGTCTCGGACCGCACGCTCCACCAATTCTTCTTGCGGTCAGCACAGGAAGTGGGCAATGAGGCGGATGCGACGTCGTCGTCATCGGCTCCGGCTCGCCTTCTCCAGAGCGACTTTACCCATGCGCTCGAAGGCTTCCAGCCGACGGCGCTGGTTGGTGTGGATCTCTTCAAGAGCAGCGTCCAGTGGCGCGACGTCGGCGGACTCAGCTCGGTGCGCAACATTCTCAAAGACACACTGGAGCTGCCGACGCGGTACGCCAAGCTCTACGATCGCGCGCCCATCAAGCTGCCCGCCGGCATGCTCTTGTACGGTCCGCCCGGGTGCGGCAAGACGCTCTTGGCCAGCGCCGTCGCGAGCGAGTGCGGTCTCAACTTTATCAGCGTCAAGGGACCCGAGGTGCTCAACAAGTATATCGGCGCGAGTGAGCAGGCCATCCGCGACCTGTTTGCCCGCGCAGCGTCGGCGGCGCCGTCCGTGCTCTTTCTCGACGAGTTTGATTCGATCGCACCGCGGCGTGGTGCCGACAACACGGGCGTCACGGATCGACTGGTGAATCAGCTGCTTACCTTCTTGGACGGTGTCGAGTCGCGCAAGGGCGTGTACGTGCTGGCTGCGACGAGCCGTCCCGATATGATCGATCCTGCGCTGCTGCGTCCAGGGCGGTTGGACAAGTCGCTCTACTGCGGCTTCCCCAATGAAGCCGACCGGCTCGACATTCTCCAGGCCGTGAGTCGCAATATGGAGCTCGCCGATGAGGCGAAGACGTTTCTGCACGAGATTGCAGCGGCACAAAAAAGCCGCTCGTTCTCCGGAGCGGATCTCCAGGCGGTACGTGTTCCCCATTCTATCTACTTTCAGTATGTCACTTCACCTCAATGTGTCGTTGTTGTGGACAGCTCATGTACTCGGCGCAGCTGGAGCTTGTCCACGAAAAGCTCGGCCCAGACGCCTCGGACTCCAAGTACGGTCCCCAGTCTGCTTGCTGGACACAATGTCTATGGGGGGAGCCTACTGACTTTGACCTTCTCAGTGTGATTCTGCAGCGCCATGTCGAGAAGGCCTTCCATGCCGCCAAGCCGTCGACGTCCGACTCGGCTCGTCGTGAGTTTGACGCCATGTACAAGCGCTTCTCCAAGGCCCGCGAGACCGACTTCTCGGTCGCCGACTCGGACGCGACGGTGAATCCGGAAGGGCTCAAGTCGCACGTCCAGCACCAGCGCACTGCGTTAGCTTAGTGTACTGGATCACTCGGACCAGGCTGATAATGGTGACCAACATTCACCCTCGAATCCATTGACGCAACTGTGGCTCCTCCCTTTGCCACGCGGAGGTTGAAGTTGCCTTAGCTAGGTGTACAGCTCTGGACAGAACAATATTCAACTTCAGGATAGTGACATCAAAATGTCACTCGGATGCTCATAATATCTTAATCGCGGTTGACTTGAGCCCAACCGAATAAGAGAAGCATGTCCAACATCGTGGGGCTCTCGAGCCTGCGCGACCGCGGCAACGACCGCAGCGGCGACGACTCGGACCGCGACCGACAGCAGTACTACGCCGGCGGCGCCTCCCAGCAGGGCGGCGGCAGCGGGCTCTCGGTGATTGGTCCGGACGGCAGCGACGGCCAACATGCCGACGCCGTCGCCAACATCATTGAGCGTGCGCGCCAGCAGGCACGCGCAGGCGACGACCTGTCGGCTACTGACGGCGGCGCTAGCAGCGGACAGCCGCGCCACGTGATCACGTTCTACCGTGACGGCTTCACGGTGAACGACGGTCCGTACCGCGCACGCTCGGACCCGGCGAACCGACCGTTCCTCGAAGCAATCGAGCAGGGGTACGGTCGAGCTCTCGTAGCCTTTGACTGGAAACGACTTACTGGTGCTGATGGAGCGTGATGGTAATAGAATGGTACCGCGGGAGCTCGAGGGCGAGAGCCGCAACGAGCAGGTCGAGATCAGCCTCGTGGACCGTCGCCAAGAAGAGTACAAGGCGCCGCCGCCCCCGGCGTACACGGCGTTCTCCGGCGCCGGCCAGACCATGGGGTACGAAGTTAGATTTCGTTTTCCGTTGTATCATCAGCTATCTGATAGTGTTGCGTTCTGTGTACTATAGTGGGGCGACGTACGACTCGGACGCGGTCGTGACGAGCGCCGTGACGGCGGAGCGTCCCGTGGTCGACGACAAGAAGCCCACGACGACGCTGCAGATTCGCCTCCACAACGGCACGCGGCTGCGAGAGACGCTCAACCTCGACCACACGGTCCGCGATCTCCACGCCATTATCCAACTGTGCGTTTCTCCCGATTCAGACAGGCTGTCTCTGTGGCGATAAACTGATGGGTGCGTTTATTGGATAGGAATAATGCCGCTGGCCAGCCGTACACGCTGCTCGCGGGCTTCCCGCCACGGCCCATCTCGACGCAAATGGACCAGACGATCGACGCTGCTGGACTCAAGGGTGCCGCTATCTCGCAGAAGATCGTCTAGCGCTTCGGTTCCACCCATAGGACGCCATGCATATGTCCCAATCTCAATGAGCACGTTCGATTCTAGTTTTGGCCAATTAATAGCACGACAAGTCGCAGTTCAAGCCAATGGTGGGGCTTCAGAAACCGCCACTTCAACGTCTCCTCTCTCTGGCTAGATCTGGCCCACTCTGAGTGCAAGGCGGAAGCGTCGCGCTCTCTTCGTTGTGGTGTCAGACCCTAGTTCTCTGCCCGCGTCTCAGCGTCTCAGGTGGTCAGCAGAAGCCCAGCGTGTGACTAACTAACTCTCCCAATCCCCGATACTGTGGCTCAGTGGCCTATGGACGAGAACGTTCGAGGAACCGATGCTTTGCGTTCAAGTATCCAGGGCGGTGTCGCTTTCGCTCTGGTTTTGCCCATGGTCACACTTGAACCAGTCGTATCCAGCATCCAGGACCATGGAGTCCGCTGAAGCCGCTGGCGGTTCGTACGCAGGGATCGTGACGCCCAAGGACACAGCTACGAAAGAAGATGATGCTGACCATGCGGAAAGGCTCTGTGACGGTGACACCCACGCGATCAGTACGACCGCACTCGTGACCACAGCGTCGACAACGGCGTATCCTCACTCGCCAGCCGATACCTTTCTCCCATCTCCTGCCACGCCCGTGACACTACGCGATCTCTATCGGTATGCGTCCCCGTGGGATCGCCTCCTTCTCGCCATTGGACTGGCCATGGTCACCATCAACGGCGCGCTCTTCCCCGCCATGGCAGTACTTTTTGGTGAGGCCATCAGCGCGTTCCAACCGGTCGACATGCCCAAGATCGAGCGCGTCTCGGTGGCGTTTGCCACGGTCGCCGTGGCACTGCTTGCCACCGACTATGTCGCCCACGTGTGCCTGGAGACAACCGCGCAAAAGCAAATGTACGCGCTGCGGATCCACGTCTTTCGCCACGTCGTCCACAAGCACGTCGCGTGGTTTGACCAGAGCAGTTCCTCCACTCCTAAGATCTCCGTGGCAGAGCTGCAGGCCACGACAACCAAGATTAAAGATGCCATGGGCGTCAAGCTGGGTGAAGTGCTACGCTGTCTCACTCAGTTCGTCGTGGGCTATGCCATTGGCTTCTACCAGCACTGGCAGCTGAGCATCGTCATGGCCACGGTCATGCCGTTCATGGCCATGAGTCTCTCGTGGATCATCAAGACGCTGCGGGCGCGCGCCATCTTCTCGCAGCAGAAGTACGCCGAGGCCGGCGGAATCGCCGACGAGACGCTCCGGGCGATCCGTACAGTCCAGGCGTTCAACGGCGAGGCACGCGCCGTCACGCAGTACGTCAACAAGGCAAAGGCGGCCGAGCGCGAGAACATCACGATGGTGCGTGTGCTGTCGATCGTGCTGGGCATTTTCTTTGGCATGGTCTGGGTCACGTACGGCGTCGGGCTCTGGTTTGGCGCGAGCCTGGTCGCGAATGGCGGCGAGACCGACCCGCGCACCGTGTTTAGTGCTTTCTACGGGATCCTCATCGGCACCATCTCGCTGGCGCAGGTCTCGCCGAATGTCGCGGCCGTGGTCACGGCCAAGGCGATCGCGACGCCGCTGTTTGCGGTGCTGAACGAGCCGTCTTTGATTAATGCCGAAGCGGTGGATGAGGGGATCATTCCCCACGTGTGTCGTGGCCGCATTGAGATTCGCCACGTCGACTTTGCGTACCCGTCTCGTCCAGACGCACCCGTGTTACGCGAGTACAACTTGACGGTCGAGGCGGGCGAGACCGTGGCGTTTGTCGGGCCGAGCGGTGGTGGCAAGAGCACGCTCATGGCGTTACTGCAGCGATTCTACGACCCCGACGCGGGGCAGATCTTGCTCGACGGGTATCGACTGCGAGACCTGCAGATCAAGTGGCTGCGACGGCAAATGGGCGTGGTCTCGCAGGAGCCCGTGCTGTTTGCAGCCACGATCGGCGAGAACATTGCGTCCGCCTTGCCCGAGCTCGAAGACGATGACGATCCGATCGGTGACACTGCCGACAAGCTCGAGCGACGGCAGGCACGCGTCCAAGCGGCGGCCAAGCAGGCAAATGCACACGACTTCATCATGGCGTTGCCCCACAGGTACGACACTCTCGTGGGTGAGAAGGGCGTGGCACTTTCCGGCGGCCAAAAGCAGCGCATCGCGATCGCCCGTGCGTTGGTGAGAGACCCTCGCATTCTGATCCTGGACGAAGCCACCAGTGCACTGGACACGGAAAGCGAAGCGCAGATCCAGCAGGCGCTCGAGTCCATTATGGCACCCATCGAGCCCGAGGCAACACGGCGTACGACGTTCATTATTGCCCATCGACTCAGCACCATCAAACGCGCCGACCGCATTTGCGTGGTCGTGCACGGACAGATCGTCGAAACGGGGAACCACGAAGAGCTGCTGCGCGACGAGGACGGCAAGTTCCACGAGCTCGTGGCTAAGTCCCAGTTCCACACCGGTGCGCTCGTGCAGCGGAACGCGAGTTTGATGTGGTGCGACTCTCTGCTGGACGTGCTGTCGGAGCGTGAGTCGTCGGTGCCGATGCTCGCGGCGAGGTCGGTCGCCGAGACGAACGAGATCCTGGATTCCAAGCGGAGCGACACTGGCTTTGCCCATGTCCCCGTCGAAGCCGAGGCGTCAGACAGTGCGGAACCGGTCTTTCCGTCGAGCGAGCCGTCTCCCGCACAAGAGGAGCCGCTGTCATGGAGTACGCTGCAGTTGGTGCGCCGCCTGCTACAGCACACTCGGCCGGAGCGGCACCTGCTGATTCTCGGACTGCTCGCCGCGGCTCTCAACGGCGCGTCCTTTCCCGTGTCGGCCATTCTGCTCAGCGCAATCGTCTCGACCATGGTCACCAACTACGCCGCGTTCGTCACGACTCGGCAGCAGTCGTACCTCGACTCCATGTACGACGACGTGTGGCGACTCGCGTTCGCCTACCTCGGTGGCGCTGTGGTGCTCACTGCGATCACATTCACGCAGTCGTACGCGTTCCGGTATCAGGCCGAGCTGCTCGTGACGCGGCTGCGAGAGCTGTATTTTCGCGCCATGTGCCACCGCAATCTCGCCTTCTTCGACGACCCACGCCACGGCAGCGGCGCGCTCGCGAGCGACCTCGCGACCAGTCCCACACAGGCCGTGGTCCTAGCGGGTGACACGCCGGGGAGACTCACACAGGCCATGGTCTCGTTCGTCGGCGCGTTGCTCGTGTCGTTTTGCATGGGCAGCTGGCGGCTCAGTCTTGTCCTGTGCGTGCTGCTGCCATTGCTCATCATCTCGGACATTATCCGTACGAGGACACTCAAGGGAACGAGGAACTCGACGACGTCAGGAAACCCCACGAGCGACGCGGAGGCGGCGACGGCGAGAGCCAATGTCGTGGCGGCCGAGGCCATGGCCTCCATCCGCACGGTGGCATCGTTCGGCCTGGAGACGCGGCTCGTGGACGAGTACCGACAGCTCTCGCTCGTGCCGCTCCGTGAGAGCGCGCGCGGTGCCCACCGCAACGGCCTCGCGCTGGGATTCAGCTCGTTCATCACGCTCGCCGTGTACGCGCTCGTGTTTTGGCTGGGCGCCCACCTCGTGCAGAGTGGCAAGATCACGTTTGGCCAGCTCATGCGCTCGCTCATGGCCGTCATGATATCGGCCACCGGCATCGGGCAGGCCACGGCCCATCTCACAGAGCTCGACGACGCGCGAGCTGCGGCGGGCCGCATCTTCGACATGGAGGACCTGGCCTATAAGCGGCAACCAGTGGAAGCAGTTGAACCCACTGCTGTGCTGGGGGCGATCAAGTTCCAGGAGGTTCACTTCGCGTACCCGACGCGACCCACTACGACTGTCTTGCGGTCCTTCAGCCTGCGCATGGAGCCGGGTCAGCTCGTCGCGCTGTGTGGCCCCAGCGGCGGCGGCAAGAGCACTGTGATGCTGCTGCTCGAAAGGTTCTACGAGCCGCTCCATGGCTCCATCACCTTGGACGGCACCCGCCTCGAGTCGCTGGACGTACGCTGGCTTCGATCGCAGATTGGGTGGATCCCGCAGGAGCCCGTGCTGTTTGCCGGCTCGATCCACGACAACATTGCCTACGGCGCCGCTGAGCCAACTGCCGTGACCCGCGAGCAGGTCGTACGCGCAGCGGAGACGGCCCATGCCCACGCCTTCATCTCGGCGTTTCCCGACGGCTACGAGACGCAGGTTGGAGGCAGTGGCGACCAGCTCTCGTGCGGCCAGAAACAGCGGCTCGCGATCGCCCGTGCGGTACTCAAAGACCCGGCCATCCAACTGCTCGACGAAGCCACGAGTGCGCTGGACGCTGACAGTGAGCAGCTCGTGCAGGACGCACTCGAGCAGCTCCTCAAGCTGAAGCGCCGCACGACGCTCGTGATTGCGCACCGCATGCGAACGATCCGCCAGGCCGACATCATCTGCGTGGTCGCCAATGGCGCGATCGTCGAGCAGGGCACGCACCACGAGCTGCTGCGTGTGCCTCACAGTCTCTACACCAAGCTCGTGGAGAATAGCCACGACGAGCGCTTTTCCATAGTCGAATGAATGCAAAAGACTCAAAATTAAGGGAGTAGTTAGGACCCTAGCAAAAACAAAATCGAACAAAATATAAACCTCTTCCTCTCTCCCTCTGTCACTCTCTCTCTCCCTACACGGCATCGTCCGCGTCGCTGGGTCGCTCGCCTTCTTCTTCCTCCGTGTCGTCATTCGTCTCCTCGACGGCCTTTGCGACAGCGGGTCTCTTCTTGAGATCCTCGAGCTTGACCTCGTCCATCTCGAGCGGCATGGTCGCCGATCGGCCCTTGAACTTGGCCCCGCTCCCATCGTCTTCCAGTGTCTCGTCACCATCCTCGACGAGCTCTTGGCGGACCGGCACCTGGAGCGAGAGAAAGAGAAAGGCCAGCACCTGCAGCGTACCGGCGATCGTGGCCAGTGCCGCGAGATCGTAGTACCGGTTGGCATAGTCCATGCCCAGTGTCTTGAGAAACACGTCGCCGTACACGGGCACGCTCGGGTATCCCGGGGCGTTGAACTCCATGAGCAGGCCCTTGAGTTCGTTCGTCATGAGGATCTCGAACGCGTAACTAAAGATGGAAAAGTGCTTGAGCCACGCCACGGCGCTGGGCATGGTCTGCGAGTTGAGCAGAAAGCCACCAAACAAGAGCATGACGAGAAACACGACGGTCGCACTCAGGTTGGCCGTGCCCACGTTGCGCGCGAGCACGCCCACGAGAATGCTGATGGAGCCGGCGGCCACGTTGAACAGCACGAGCGTCGACTGGAAGAGCAGGAAGCGCGAGAGCGTGGCCTGGAGTCCCATGATCCCGTAAAAGATACTGAGAGAAAGAAGGATGGTCAGTGGAATGAGCTGTTCGAAATCAGATCCGAAAAGATACGTACGAGGCAAAGATGGCAGCCGGCAGCACGCGAAGCAGCAGCGTGTCGAGCACGGCCTTGGCCACAAAGTAGCTGAACGCGCCGTAGTACATGGCCCCTAGAATACGAAACATTTCACTCCACGTCAGTCCGTCGCCGCCCCTCAAATGGATCATCCCCTCACCCCAACGCACGTACCCGTCTCGCGTAGGAAGATGCCTCGCTCGGCAATGAAGAGATCCATGGAGCTCATGCTCGCAAAGCCAAAGAACGTGAGGATAAAGTAGAACGCGCCACTGCGGTTCTGAAAGCCCGCGAGATCGTTCGTCACGTGGTTGAAAATCAAGCCGCCAAAAAGCGCGAGCGTGACGCTCAGCGTGAGCTGCAGCAGCAGCAGTGACCGGTGGCGGAAAATGTTGCGCACCGTGCGCTCAAACAGCACGCGCAGCTCGATCGCGAGCGACCGCTTCGCCGGTGCCGAGCTGCTGCTGCTGCTGCCATGGTGCAAGTGGATGCGATCGGGACTACCCAGCCCCGGCGGACTGGACGGCGGCGACCGCAGCGACGTCGGTGTCCCGGGCGTTCCCGGCATGCTGCCGAGCCCACCCTGCATCATCTCGTCCATCCGCGGTGTGTCCAGTGCGTCGTCGCTCTCGGCATGCATGAACGGCGCCGACTCGGACGACACGCTGCGCGTGGACGCAAAGTACGCGGTCTTGTGAGTCTCACTGGCGGCCGCCGCCCGCACGAGCATCGAGTCGTCCGCGGGCGTGCCGGGCGTGAGCGGCACGCGCTTGAGCGGCGTCTTGTCGCCGTGCTTGGCCTTGAACGCCGCGCGCACCATGGGAATGTTCTTGACCTCGGTCGCAATGTCCAAAATAAAGTCGGCGACGTTCTCGTTCTCGGGGCACTTGAAGCCAATGGCCTCAAAGTGGCGCCGTGCGCGCTGCGGCGAGCCGTGGTACAGCATCTTGCCCTTGGCGAGCAGCACGATCTGGTCCAGCAGCATGAACGCCTTGCTGCTCGGCTGGTGGATGCTCAGCACGACGATGCGTCCGTGGCTCGCGAGTTCCTTGACGAGCTGCACGACCGAGTTCGCCGACGAACTGTCGAGACCCGACGTAGGCTCGTCCAGGAACAAAATCTGCGGCGACGTCACGAGCTCCATGCCAATGCTGACGCGGCGCCGCTCGCCGCCCGAGATGCCGCGCGTCGACGCGTCGCCGATGCGCGCGTGCTCGATGTGGCCCAGGTTCAACTCGAGCAGCACGCGCGAGACCATCTCACGCTTGACAATGGCGGGCACGCTGGCCGGCAGCCGCAGTTCGGCCGAGTACTGGAGACACTCGCGCACCGAGAGCGTGGCAAAGAGCGCGTCGTCTTGCTGCACGTACGCGGCGATGCGGCGGTAGTCGCGGCCAATCTTCTTGCCGTCCACCGACACGTGGCCCGTGAGCTCGCACTTGCCATTCTCGACCGCGGCCAGGGCGTTGAGCAGACTCGTCTTGCCCGAGCCGCTCGGGCCCAGGAGGCCCAGCACTTGGCCGCGCTGCGCGTAGCCGCTCAGATCCGAGAGGATCCGCTTGGTCTGCTGGGTCTCGCGGTCGGTCACGCGGCAGTTGACGCGCTTGAACTCGAGCATGCGGCCAGAGGTCGCCGAGAGCGACGCTATCTCGCGGTCGATCTGGGAGATGGTGAGGTCGTTCCTCTTGCGGCGGCTCGAGACGCAGCACGAGCCGCAGCACACGCCCAGCAAGAGCAGCAGCGCGAGCGAGCCGCTGACGACAAGCGCCACGAACAGCCCGCTGGTCTCGCCGCCGCCACCGCCGCCACCTCCCGAGCCCGAGCCCGAGCCGGACGGGTCTTTTTCACAGGCCGAGGCACGGCATGTCGCCGCCAGCGGAATCGGCGCGTCCTCAATGTCAATGGATAGCGCCGTGCCGTTCGCGACTGTGACGCTGGCCGGCTTGCCGCTGAGCGACTGCTCGACAATGGCCTTGGTCAGCTTGGAGCACCGCGGGCCGCACTTGCACATGATGAGCGCGCAGCGGCCGTCACCGTGGCCGCCCGAGGCAAACGCGCAGTCCGACAGGACGCAGTCGATCACGTGCTCGCTGTGGACCGTCTCGTGGCGCTTGTAGACGGCGACCGAGCAGTTGTGGTTCTGCGGCGTGCGGTTGCAGTGCACGGCCATGGCGCCGTCCGAGAAGAGCTGCTGGAGCGACGGCGCGAGGTCACAATCGTACGTCTTGTGGTCGCTCTGCGCGCGGTAGTCCAGCCCCGTGGCGCAGCTCATGTCGGACGCGTTAAAGACCCGCTCGCAGTCGGACGAGCGGCTACACATTTGGCACCCGAGCCCCGAGAACCCGGGCTGGCAATCGCACTGCTGGGTCGTCGCATTCCACGTCTCGTAGCGAGGATCGCACGTCGGTGACGGTGATACAGTCGCGATAATCGACGGCGGGGACTCTTTCGCGGTCTTTTCTGTTGGCGTTGGCGAGTTGGCGAGTGCGGTGATTGTTGGTGTTGGCGCCGTGGCGTTGGCGTTGGCGTCGGCGATTGGCGAAAAGAGAACCACGCACGCGAGGATTATGGAACAATAGAACAGCGCACGGCCCGTGGGCCTCGGTGGCTCGGCCGCCCCGTGGCCGTCACGCGACGGCATTGGAGCTGCTGGAAGAATGGGTGGGGGCTCAAGGCCGTGATGGGCCGGTGCTGCAAGGTGGGTCCCAAATTCCGAAAAAGATGATGATGCCCACCAGAGTACTCAGACGGTCAGACTCAGTTCAGCCAGTTTCCTCGTCGCATCAGATTTTTATGACCGTAAATTACGTTTCACTTCAATCCTGTATTGAATGATAACTCGGATAAATCAGGGCCACACAACGGAGGGAATGAGTCCACTTCCCCCTTGGCATCATTTTCCAGGAAGAGAAGAAATCGAGCGAGAAGCATGAACTTGATCCAGGGCAAGAGCAACCAGTTTCTGCGGGAGGCGATCCTGGAGGGATCCATCGAGAAGGCGCGGCGCTACCTGACGCTCAAGATCGGCAAGGCCGATGTCGGCGCGCTCACTGAGGTGCGGTCCCTACTACTGTAATAGAACTGTTTGTATGATCTCCAATGCTAATGAGACACTCGGTGTTCCCTGTAGAGTGGCGGCTTTACAATGCTTCACGTCGCGTCCATCATGGGCAACACGCAGATCGTGATGATGCTGCTGCAGTACGGCTCGGACGTCATGGCGCTCACGGACGTACGTACACTATTCATCTCTCTCTCCCACACGCGTAACGTGATAAGTACGATCTGGTAGGACGGATACACGGCGCTGGACCTAGCGATCTGGCGTGGCCATTTGCAAATCATCGAGCTGCTGCGATCCCAGGGAAGCATCGCGCCCATGAAAGAACCAGAGTCGCTGAACGGCCGCGTCATTTTGCATTTGAACCGCAAGGCCACGGTCGTGGACTTTGAGCCGAGCACGAGCATGCGCACACGGAGCCTGCGCGCGCTCTACTACGAAGACTCGGGCGAGGCCAAGCTCGTGAACCTCTGGGCGGGCACCGACTACAAGATTATCGGCCAAAACCCGTACTATGAAGACCTCAAGAAGCACGAGTTCCACTATGCCGATATCCCCGTGACTGTCAACGACTTCGAAGAGCTTCTCCAGGGCCGCGCCGTGATCGACGAAGACGTCGACGACTCGGACAGCGACAATGAGATTGACGAGTGCGTCGAGGTCAAGGTGCCCCCGGGGCCTTTGGGTGTGCTGCTGGACAGCGGCATCCAAGAGTGTGCGGTCGTGCACGGCTTCACGAACCTGCCCACGGGTGGGCCTGGCCCCATCCAGGCGGCTGGCCGCGTCGTGCCGGGCATGTACATTATTGGCATTGACGACACGAACGCGTCTCTCATGTCGCTCACGCAGGTCACGCAGCTGCTGGGCAAGCTGAGTCGCAAGGAAAAAGTGATTCGCTTTGCCGTGTTTCGCCGCAACGAGACCACGAAGCGACCCGACGATGATGAGACCGACGCGAGCTCAGAGATCTCCTACCGGTCCAGTAACGCCGGACACTCGCAAATCACGCCGCCCAAGCCGGCGCCGTCGCCGTCGGCCTCTGCTGCAGGCGCCAAGCCACCAGCGGCGCCGTCGGGAGGTGGAGGAGGCATTTTTGGCGGTCGGTTCGCGTCCCTCGCGGCGTCCATGCTGGACAAGAAGCCCAGCAACGCTGGCAGCAAACCGCCAACACCTGGTGCTGTGGCGTCCCCTGGGGCCAGGTTCAGCCTCACGGGCAGCCTCACGGGCACGCCGAAGGGGAGCACACCTAGCGACTCGGAGTGCGTGCACTGCGGCATGCCCGCGAGCGTGCACAAGTCGGCCGACTGTCCGTACCGATAAACGCTACGCTGTACATGACTAGAGGTGGGGGTTTTCGGGTTTTCATTCGTTCATTCCGTCTCGCTACATAGTACCCGTATGGCTTCTGCCCTACATTGACTGCACTATTTGATTCTTGTTTTCTTCTTACTCTAGAGAGGGGTAGTAGTAAATAATAACACAAAAGGGGCTTGGCTAGGACGGCTCCCTTGGCGCTTGCTCTCTTGCTTTTTTCCTGCATTTACAACACCATGTAGTTGCCGCTTCGACGGTTCGTATCAGGCGTCGGTACAGTCCACGACGTCGTGCCCACTGCCTCGTTGTAAAAGTACAGCTTGCCGGTCGTCTTGGAGTGGACGGCGACCCAGCCGGGCACAGCGGTCGTCCCTTCGGGTGCTGCGCTGGCCATGTCCATGAAGTTCGAGTCGGGCAGAAAGTCCGAAAAGCTGCCGTCCTCACGCTGGAGATGCAAATCCGTGCCGAGCGACAGGTCCATGAGCTCGATCTCTTCGTCCTCGCCATAGTCGTCGTCGCTCAGCATCATCTCCTCGGCCGTGTGCATCGTACTCGCCCTCGCTGCAGAGGCCTGCGCTTCGTCCAGAATCGCCTGCGCAAAGCCTGCTGCCAGCGCGGCCTCTTCGTGGGCGCGCATCTCAATGTTCGAGATCTTCGCGTACTGGGCCTGGAGCTCGGCCGCCGTGGCCATGGTGGGCCGCAACTTCTTGGATGGCGACTCGGTCGGCTGGTGGTTCAGGTTCTTCAGGCTCTCCGAGATCATGGTCATGCGATCAAGATGCACTTGAAGGTCGGCCAACTGAATAGCTTCGCTCACTTCCAGGCCGGACTGCTGGTTCTCAAACACCGGTTCTTCCGTGATGGTCGCTCGTCGCGACTGCGTGACAATACTCTCTACGAGTGGGTTTACCCGAGGCGGCGGCAGCTCTGGTGCACCCGTGCGTGGGAGCACTTCAGTGATCTCGACGTCGGCCTTGCTCGCTTGTGCGTTTGCGCCGGGGGCTGGTCGCTTGCGGATTTGCTTGAACACCACTGGCTTGACCACTACCATTTCTTCATCATCGTCATCTTCGACCGTCATCGACACGACGCTCTTACGCGGCTCCACGGACGAGACCGATTGCCTAATGGACGAAACCGATTGCCGGACGAACGAGAGAGATTGCCGGACCGTTCTCACATTCTGAGGCGCGACTTCTTCGATGATGAGTCCACCGTCGTCATGAGCTTCGGCTGGGTCGCTCAGCGGCGCTGCCACACCGCCCGATCCTGTCGAGGGCGTCGTCAGCGTCTCGTCGTCATCTGCATCGGCATCTGTGAGCTCGTCTTCCGACACGTCTGTCGACAACGTCCCGGCATTCACGTACGAGGTCCGGTACTTGCCGACCCCCAAGTCCACAGAGGCACCACCAGCTTTGGTCTTGTCCAACGCGGAAGTGTCCAGGAACGAGTCAAAGTCCATGGCACCTGCTGCTGCTGCCGCGGCGGCGACATTCGCCTCAAGCTCGGCGTCCCCGGGAATCATGTACTCTTGGTCATCATCATCATCATCACTCAGAACATCGTCATCCCGATCGTTCCCAGCTTCAGCGTCCGTCACCGCCGCCTGGAGAGCCGTCTCATTATCGGGAGACGATGACGATCGCGACGTCGACACGCCCGACGAGCGGATCGACGAGCGGCCGGTCGAGAGCACGCTCGCATTGTTTTTCGCGGGGCGAAACTGGAACATGTGCGGGATCGTGGAGCGGTTGGGGTCTGCCGGGTGGACACGTCCGTGGTCGTCAGCTTTGGACATGATCGGAGCGTCGACCGAGCTGGCCGACCGCATCCCGCGCGTCAAATGCTGCGCGTACACGGACTGCTGCTTCTGTAGCTTGGTCGCGATCGTCGAGCCCGAGATGCGGCGGTGGTCCACCTCACTGAGGTGCACTGGGTTCACTTCCTGTTGCTGGTGCTGGAGCATTGACGTCTTCGCCGACGACGAGCGTCTCGGCAGCTCACGTCGGTGGGCGCTGCTGCTGCACTGGACGCATATCCGTGCCTTCTTCTTGCCGACAAAGTCGCTGATCGTGCCCGTGGGCGGCGCGACAAACTGGTGGACACTGCACTGGTTGCACATGACGTCGCCGCACGCCACGCAGCTGTACTTCTTGCGGACGAGCGAAAAGCTCCGCGTACACACGACGCAGCACACGCGCTTGTGGAGCGGCACCATCTCTTTCGGGCGCGCGAGCACCATGAGGTCCATGCGTTTCTGGTTGATATAGTCTCGCAGACACGCCGACCGCATCGCGGCCGTGTCGACAATCTTGTGGACGAGCCACGCCGGCAGGCGCTCGCCGAGGTCGTTGATCATCATCGTGTAGAGCTCGATGTTGCCGGGCGAGACTTGCGAAAAGGTGTGGAGCGACAGCGTCTTGCCGCGCACGAACACGTCCGAGTGGTCAAAGGCGGCAAACTCCTCGAGCTCGACCGACTTGGAGAGCCGGAAGCCGACCTTGCGGCCGTCGCGGTCCGTAAAGTGGTCCACGACTTCGACGTACACATAGTCCCGATGCTTGGCGACGCTCGGCGCCAACGACTTGATGCAGTGCCACTTGACACACACGAACCGGTCCGTACGCGAGCGCGGCACGAGCGTGCACAGCACTTGGCCGTCGAGAAACTCGGTCGCGTTCACGGAGCTCTCGTGGGCCACAAAGTCGGCGGTGGTCTCTGTCACCATCGTGTCCATCATCTCGTCAAACGTCGCCGACACATTACACTTGCCGCGCACGGACGCGTCGAGCCGCGGGTCGTCCGAGAGCTCGCCGCCTTTCGCGCGGTAGATGGATACGCCTTCGCGGGTCTTGGACGGCAGCCACCGGACGGAGCCAAACCCGTGGCAAAGGTTATACGCGTCGTCCACACTGCGGTCCACAAAGTCCACAAGCATTTGCCGGCGCTCGGGCGACAATTCCACCGTGGTCGCGACCAGCAGGTCGTCCCCGTGGACGGAATGCGCGGATGTGGACGCGGACGGGGACGCTGTGGACGCCGTGGACCGCGTCGACTCACGCGATGACGACGATGGCCGCTTAAAGTCCTGGGGCCCAGCCACCGAGCGGCTCGCGTGCGGACGCGTCGAGAGGCCGAGTGCGGACCGCGATCGCGAGTGGGATCGGTCCGCGCGGCCGTGCTGAAGTGTGGACGCGGATCGCGAGACTGGTTGATGTGGGCTGTGGCTCTGGTGGCTAATGCCGGGGGAATAGAGTCCGCCGAGTCGACTGCTGTCGGGCGCGGAGGACGACATGACCGATGTGGACGGCAGAGAACTGCCGCCGTTCGAACCGAGCGCGCGCCGCATTGGGGTAGTCGATGCGTGTGGACGGCCACGCTACGTTGTCAGTTCGGACGGACGGACGGGAGGAGGAAGACGCGGATCGGGACACGAAAAAAGCTCGATGCCCAGAACACAGGTCGTGCGCGAACGCACTAGTGCCGACCGAGTATACAGGGGAGGGTCGGAGGAAGTAAGCCCCCTGACGCTTCGCACGCACGACGGCTGAACAACTGCGGGGGCGGAGGCACGGCGACTCACCGCGCGAAGTTGCGGACGCTCGAGCTTATCCAAACAAGAGAGAGAGAGAGAGAGAGAGCGCGCTTCGACTCGATTTGCAAGCTCAGTCTTATCACGCAAGTGCGGTGAGCTGGCTGGCTTGATCGACGTTCGGAATACAAACCGTGAGGTTACAGTCCAGTCCCGCGCTATTTTCGTGGAGGGAGCGAGAGTGCCTCCCAAACAGACAGACCCGAGCCCTTCCTTGTGTCGACTCGAGGAATCTCCGTGGGCCGATGGCCGATGATGGCGCCAGTTGGTTTGCGGGCGCTCCCTCTGTCATTCGCTTCTCCTCTCATGCAGAAACGTGCAGTCCCCCCTCGAAACCATGTGGACCGTGATTAGGGCAGCTGAGTTCAAAGACATACTGATAAGTTAGTAGACCCACCGCCAGGTCGTCGAGTCCCCAGTTCACATTCTTGGTACTTAGCATACTACCCTAACCGCAACCTCTCAGCACCGAGTCGGTTTGGCGCAGGGTGTGGTCACAGACTCAACCACCACACCCTGCGCCAAACTGACAGTTCATGTTGGTGACACACGGAACAGACCTTCAATCGTAAATACACAGTACTCCGCGTAAATGACAGCGTTGGCGTCCAAAGGGAAGCATTATTGATACAGTACCAGCAGCAAGATGAGCTTCCTTACTTTCTCCTCATTCACGGCTGTCCCCAATGCAAATACCTGCTCTGTTGTCGGTTGGTGGCCGACCAATCCAATTGCTTTTGCATCTGGTGCTTGGAGCGAGCGTCTTGCTGGCTGCAAGCTTCCGTGGAAACTAGCCCATTAATTCAGTATTCTCAACTGAAGGATTTGTTGAGATCTCTATGTGTGGACACTCTGTGGGAGCGAGCTGCTGGATGTGCATGCCAACAAAGGATTTGAGTTGGCGACTGTTTCTCCGGAGCGTTTCTCTCGATTGCGGAACAATCCACATGCTTCACTCTGGATTTCTCCATGAGCCGACAACCTCTGACAATTTGCATCGTCCCTGACACGTGAGCACATTCACATAAACTTGTTCTTTGTCATGTCATTCTGTCAACTTAAGAACTTGAAACTTGAGAGAAGACATGCTCGCATATATATTTATGAGCCATATATGGCATTGTCGATGCCAAATATCCGATAGGAGGGGCTACATTGTCGCCGCATACACAGGGACGAATTGATGAATTCACAGTTGCCGGCGTGGTGAGCTGGATGCAATTGATGTCACTAAACTTCACATACTGATGTTCAGTTCAGCAGTAATGGGAGGGGTGCGTGCGACGAAACATTCCAAGAACACGTCACAGGGAGAAAGTGCATCTATCGACGATGTGTATTGCCTCCTCAGCATTCTCAACATTCTCATACGCTTTCAAGATCTACAGTGTCTTGACAGCAGATATACGGCATGGCAATATGAAGCAGAGGTAGACTTTGTGCTTCATACCTAAGAAGAGGTAATTCGGAAGTGAGGCTTACAGTAATGGACCCCAACTCCAGTGTGCAGTACAGTCACTTGAAGTCGCTTGAACTGTTCCGGATGGATGGAACTTCCCCCGAGACGATCAGTTCTAGTTTCCCAAAACGGCTGCATCGGCCCGTCTCTCGGTCACAAAGACGATTGTTCGGATATGATGGCATCCACTGATGCACTCTCTCTTTCTCGTCGAGTTGGATGCCATCTTCATGTATTCAGCAACGATCCTCCACAGCGATCCATCAGCAAACTGCTCATCGCGGAAGATTGGAGCACCAAGTCCCTCGGCTACTGCAAATTGGCGGGTATCGTGGGCCACGATTCGTTCTACAAACTGGACTTGACTGGCACCTCCCGAACCAGATTTGCCCACTGGTGTGCCTACGTACTCCGTTAGTGACGAGTCACTCTGTCGAGGCTTCTCCAGCACTTGGTGTGACATCTCAAGATGGAGGTGACGATTGGCGGGCGCAAGTACGCGCTCTCGGAGACGCTCCACAGCGACGAGCTCGCGCCGATCTTCGCGGACGCGTGGACCGCCTCACGCGTCTGGTACGCGAGCCAATTCTTATCCGAGCAGCTCGTGACGTTTGCCACACAAGCAACAGACCAGGAGCCATCGGAATGTTGTCAGCACCCGTTCGATGTCACGAACGGAAGCTCCGTGATCGAACTCGGGAGTGGGTGTGGGCTCGCGGGGCTGGTCGCGGCAGCGCTTGGCGGTGATGTGGTGCTCACGGACCAGCGCGAGGCGCTGGAGCTCTTGGCCCGCAATGCGAAGCAGAACATGCGCACCGACGATGAAGCACGTCGCGTCACTGTGGTCGAGTACCAGTGGGGCACGCTGCCCAGCACAGCGCGTTTGCCGCGGGCGGTCTTTGATTACATTCTCGTCTCTGATTGTACGCTGTGAATATCCATGTCTAGACGTCCCGGGCGAGAGACGGACTCACCACTCACTGTGCTCTTGGCCTAACGTAGGTATCAACCCCATTTATGGCGTCGAGTCGTGGCGTAACCTCGCGTGGAGTATCGACATGCTCAGTGACGACAGGACGATCACGTATTTGGCCCATGAAGCCCGCGGTGACGACGAAGCCATGGACGACTTCCAAGCGTTTAGCGCTGACTTTCTGAGCTGCGAGCGGATTGCGCATCAGCCAGACAAGCGGCTCAGTCTCTTTAAAATTAGAAGACGGACTACGGAGACCGTGGCATGAGCGTCGCCCCATTGCTGTGTCAGCTGACCTCGCTTGTTGAACCATGGATGCCCAGTCTGGTGTCGGGCTCTTCTGGGGCGACACCACCTCAATCCCTGAGCCTGCGACTGGTCGATTTCCTTTGCTTCTGCCTCAGCTGTCGACACCACACAAGCGCACACCTGCCCGCGAGCGACACGCAAGTTCCGTGTGCAAACCCATTTCCCTTCCTGATCTAAAGAAGGCTTCGAATGCCCAACTGGTTGTTCCCTTCGAGACTGGGTCGATATCGGCGCACGACTCGTCACGATCGCTGCTCACTGTGCTTCAGACACTGTGGAGGAGCATTGCGAGAGAGACACACACATTCGTGCAGCGTGACGGCGCAAAGGAGCGATCCGTGGCTGATCACAAATGCCTTCAAACGCCTTACTACGCCGGCGTCTACCACGAAGACACGCAATATTTTTTGCGGGAGCGACAAACAGAACTCCAACGTGAGACCACGCGGAAGCAGGTGCAACGACAGTGCTTGCGATGCTGAATATTTCCGTTGATTAACCAATCTCCTGTCATAGACGAAAGCATATCGCGAGTTGCATTGCGCGGCCGACGATCGCCAACAGTACGTGTTCGATCGTCGTGGTCGCCAGCCACGAGTTAACACGACAACACGATCGATCGACAAACGGGTCGAAAAGGAAATGATGGAGAGTCGATTGATTGATCGCCATGACCATAAAATCCAGCATCTTCTCCACGTGCTGCAAACAGAAATGGCCAATGAGACGCAACGGGAGATCCGTAAGCTACACAAGGTACACATGCGTCGCACTCGCTGATCAGTGCTGACGTCCAGCGGCATGCAAAAAATGGCCAGGAGCGTTGAATCACTGGGGCTTCCAAAAACCGCTTTCTCGACAAAGCAGGCGACAGATCAGCTCAATAGTCAATGAACGATACGAAGCTGCTGACCGGATCATGCGGATACTTGAGGTGCCTTCATCCGTGCTTGGATTGACCTCGGGTTCATTGGTGACCACGGATATGTGTTTGTTCAGGATTACCATATCGTAATCGGAGTTGACGCTGCAAAATACCTTCAAGACACAATCGCCCTGGGTATTGCAATGGAACGCGAAACGTGAAGACTTTCATGAAGTGGTCCTGTTAGCTCCTTTCCGCCTACTTTTGAGTGATCCTTCCATTGCAACCAGGTCGAGACACACCTGCAAAATACACCGGACGTTTGAGAAGTGATCAGGGAGCTTTATAATTCAGTAGGAGTAAGTACCTCCTTCAGTCGGTTTGGTTTGCCTTTGCTTGTCGATGCATCAGTCGCCTTGACCTTTCTTGTACTCTAAGCAACGTGGATTAATCAGAGAGTTGCCATTGCGCAGTTCTGTGATGATTGTACTGTGCTCACCGGTCGGGTTTGCGGAATTACAGCATGGGCCGACTTCACCAATGGTCGCTTTACTGACTTCTCTTGCGTGGATGACGATGACGAGGATGATCCTGATTGTAAGGACAATCTGGAAGGTTGGCCTCTCCTCAAAGCCCCACACTCTCTTTGATCTCGCTCGGCAAATATTGCGCTGCGTTCTTCAGCTCGCAGGGCACTCTTCACGAGTCGATCTTCGAGTGACTGAATCTGACATCTCATTTCATTTTCGAGCGCTGAGTGATGCGCTACGTCCGTTCGAATCGTCGATACCATCGCGGACAGTTGCTAATCAGCAAGCTAGAGTCAGGTGCGCTCCAGCGGGGTGACTTCTTCGCCACAGCTAACCTTCTCCAAGGTTCGTGTCACAGCCTCGGTGATCTGCGCAATGTCGTTCGCTTGACTTTCACCATTACGGTCGGTTTGTTCACCATCCCTTTGTCGTGGTGTCTGATATGTTGACACTGGTGGCACGGTAACGTGGATTTTATCGTTCTATGTTTGAAAAGCTGATGAGGTGCGCATTTGTGGAGCCCATATTTGCCGAGCTTACGTACCGCGTGTTCCAGATCATCAACGCGTTGTTCCAGGCTAAGAAAAAGAATCGCGTGCACCATCATGTTTGAGAGCGCACGTCCAAACTCCATTGGTGAATTCGTATGGCTCACCTCGACACGGTCTCCAGAAACTGGGTGATGTACATCTTCGATTCCGACCTTACCGACTGGACCTGCCAAATGAAAGCGTCAAATTTGTATAGCAAAGTGGGAAACTCTCTACCATGAGCGAGGAAGCGTTCACGCACAGCATTTTCCGCCACAGCGTCGGCGTCATGGCGCAGCTTCTGCTCCACTTCTCCGAGCGCGATCAGCACCTTTGCCCTCTGGTAAGCAGCATGCCTGTTATCAGTATTAGACTGCTACGGCACAACCACAGGATATCCTCACCATTTCATCTGCCTTGCAGAGAGACTCATGCGCAAGCGTCGCAAATTGCTGCTCGGCTGCTTCAAGTCGTTCCGAAAGACGGTCGTGCTGGGCCTCTGTTGCGTGCTGCTTCTCTCGAGAGCAATTCTGCAGAATACGCAATGCCTCCTTCAGCTTGAATTGATTTTTGCGAATGTCTTCAATCGCATCAAGCGTTGCATCAAGATCTTTGGTTGATGTCGCAGGCCGATGGGAAGCGTGAAGGAACCTCTTCTCGTCCATTTCTGCTTGTAGCCCAACAACAGTCGCGCTCAAGAGGTGTTGAGCGTCCAGGCACCTGCGTATAAACTCTTTCACTTCATGGATCTCCACGATCACGTTTTGGTCAACGTGGTCGACTTGGTCGCGCACGCGGTTCCACCTTTCTTCTTCTGACAGGCTCAAACGAGCGAGGTCCGCTTTCCAGCCAGCTTCCATTTCGCTTGCAAACAGCTTGAGATTTCCTCTCTGAAGCACAGAGTCAACTGTCACAGAGGGCGTTCAACACCAATCACGGTTGCATCACGTACCATCTCTTCGTGCTTATCTTCCAACGCAATATACTTTTCCGACAGAGCGGTGCGAATGCGTTCGAGATCCTTTCGAAGCGACCATTAGTACAAGCCACATCTACCGGTAAGAAATGAACCCAAACAGCATACCTCATCAAGTCGATCTGTAACTAGCTGACGGAGGGTATCCATGTGCTGATCGGTGTCGCCTTGTGCGTTTTGCATCGATTCCAACCGTGTTTCGGTGGTGAACACGAGTGTCTTGAGGTCTTGGATATCGCTGTCCACCGTGAGTTTCACGGACTCCACATCTTGGCGCACTTCGCAGCTCAAGGTCTCGACAAACATGTCTGTGCGACGCATATGCTCCTCCGTCTCGGTAATGCGTGACTCGTGGGTCTGCAGCTCGCTCGAGTATTTCTCCATCCACGAGTCCATTTTGTTTGCAAACGCACCGAGTTCCGACCGCGACTGCTCGGCGGTCTGCTCCATGTACTCCTGATTCAACCGAAAGACCTTGGAGAGTGAGCTGATCTTCTGGTCGTTTGCGATCTGCGAGGCTTCGACCTCGGTGAGTCGCTTCTCAAACGTCTGGGCACTCAAGCACGCGGCCGACACGCGCTCGAGCTGCACTTCCAGAAAGGAGATGTACGCGTTCCGGTCCGTCAGCAGCTGCTTCGTGTTGCGGTCGCCGCCGTGCTTGAGCATCGCGCTGCTGCGCATATAGTCCTCATAGTACGACCCGCTCGTGCCTCGCGCCGCCGCCATGTTATTACACTCGGTTCTGCAGAAAATGGGGGCGGGGAAATGTGCCGAAGACCATCACTCTGGTGCAACCTTGAACAGTCGCGAACCTAAGATGTTGAAGCTGAAACGGCCCAAGTATTTTGCCCACACTTCTTCACGGTCCGAAAAGAGGGGAAAGTCGTTGGAGAATTTGGGAGGCCACGTCGCCCGTGACGACCATGAGCAGCTCGCATCGCGTGTCGCCCGAGGTGTCGATCAAGCATGAGAACCAGCCCAAGCTGCCGACGCTCACGCCCAAGTCGCCAGCGCAATTCAAGTCGGCGCGTAGCATCGCGAAAAATCTCGCGACGCACGGCAAACCGCCCGCGAGTAGTCACGGAGTCGACCCGATGGAAACTTTCAGCCCGTTTCGCAGACGGTGCGCGGCCCTGCTCGACTCGAGGTGGTTCACCGTGCTGATGCTATTGATCACGGTGTATGCGCTTTTCGGCGACGACATTCGCATCAGCGCCACCAAGAAGTCCGCCGACAATGGCTTCTTCTCCATGGCCACAGTCTGTCTCGTGTTGTTCTCGTTCGAGTTCTTCATTTCGTGCTACTCGAAGCCGGGCTACTTGTTCAGCTTCTACTTTGTGCTTGACTTGATCGCGACGTTCTCAGTTTTGCCCGATATTGGCTGGGTTTGGTCCCACATCACGGGATCCGGGGGCGCCCAAAGCGCCTCAGCCGTCAAAGCTAGTCGTGCAACGAAAGCAGGCAGTAAGGCCGGTCGTATCGTTCGCGTCGTTCGCGCGGTGCGACTCTTCCGAGTCGTCAAGATCCTCAAGCTGAAGCACAAAGACGACGACGTCGGGCAAGCGGTCATGCAGGAAAGCAAAGTCGGGAGCAAGATGGGCGAAGTCACGGTGCAGCGAGTCGTGATTCTCGTGCTGTTTCTCATCATGTTGCTTCCAGTGTTTGACGGCGGCTACACACAGCAAGATTATCGCTACCAGGACATGGGGTTGCGCGCTATCCACATCCTTCTCTCCGCGGGGATGACTACCACCAGTTCGATCGAGTTCAACCGTCTCTTTTACGGATACGTACGCGACGCGGGGAAACTTGTGCACATGCAGATCGTGACCATGAGCAATGACGCCTTGCTCGCGCAAATCAAAGGAATTCGCTTTCAGCCCGCAGACTCGCCCAGTGCCGATTATAACCTCACGGTGAACCCCGACAACGGATGGAGTGCGGCGAATTATTTTGCCGACTATGAAACAGTCACCAACACGTTCCGAGACTCGGAGGTCAACATTGTCAAGACGTATGGGTGCTTCAACTCGTCATTTATCGTGACGGATGTGGCGGATGCCAGCAGCTCGTGCATTTCGCTCGCGATCTTCGACTTGTCGGACACGACCAAGATGAGTGCGGCCTACAACATTCTCAAGACCTGCTTCATCATTGTCGTGCTTGTGAGTGCTTCAACGGTTTTTATTCGTACGTCCCGCAAGCTCGTCCTCGAGCCTATCGAGCGCATGATGTTTATCGTGCAGCGTCTCGCTGAAAATCCTCTCGCAAGTGTGCAGACGTCAGCCAACGATGCCGAAATCCGGAGAAATGCCAAAGAGCAAGGCTTTGAGACAGCACTGTTGGAACTCACATTGTCAAAGGTCGGCACTCTCATGCAGGTCGGCTTTGGTGCCGCTGGTGCGGACATTATCGGCAAGAATATGGGCTCGGGCGATCTTGATCCTATGCTACCGGGCAAGAAGATCACAGCCATCTACGGCTTTTGCGATATTCGTCAGTTCACTGACACTACCGAGTGCCTCCAAGAAGAAGTCATGGTGTACGTCAACAAATTGGGCAACATTATGCACTCGGGTACACACCACTACTACGGTATGGCCAACAAAAACGTCGGCGACGCATTCCTCCTCTCCTGGAAAATTTGTGACGGCGAGCTGCCGTGCTTTGCTCGATTCACCGACTGCCCGACAGAAGAAGACCGACTGCAAGTCGAGCAGGCAGTACGTTGTCCTCCAAACCAGGGCGCAGGGCGGAAATTGCGACGCGTCACACCGACCGAGTTAGCCGACAGTGCGCTCACAGCCTTCCTGAAGTGTATGATCGATCTGGACAATGCCAACACTGATGGCTGTCTGACCGAGTACCTCACACGCGAGAATGTGGTTCGCCGCTTTGGTCCGAGTTTCCGCATCAAGATGGGCTTCGGTATGCACGTTGGGTGGGCAGTGGAAGGCGCGATTGGATCTCGTTTCAAGATCGATGCAACGTACATTTCACCTCACGTCGAGATGGCCGATCGCCTCGAGGCTGGATCCAAGATGTTCAGCACGCCAATAAACGTTTCGCACTGGTTTGCATCGCTGCTTTCGCCGGCCGCACGGAAGTTTCTGCGCAAGATGGACCGCATCAGCATACGAGGCGTGGACACACCGGTCACTGTGTACACATTCGATGTGACTGTCAACAAGAAAGGGTTCGGGACACCCAAGATCGACCCAGTCACAGGCATGCAGCAGCCCGTGGACTTTGAAAACGACCCCGAGTACATGGAGATTCGCGAGGGCCTTGAGCCAGCTTTCCTTGAGTCGGCGGCGAGTGGCGTGGAAGCGTACCTCGCAGGTGACTGGCCGAAAGCGCGCCATTACCTGACCCACGCGCAACAGATCCGCCCCAATGACGGGCCGTGCAAATACCTCATGGCAACGCTCAAGGAGCACAACTACGAAGCCCCTTCGGACTGGAAAGGATATCGCTACGTGGCGGGCTACTAGGTGGATGAGCGCTGAGTCTCCCACAACCTTTTCTTACATTATAGTTCTGCATATTTTTCTCTTGACCTTTCTTGCTCGTGAATTCCCTCTTTGCGATTCCCTTCTCTTCACTATACACAACTGTCACGGCATCCTTCACATCTGAACGACGCGCACGTACCAACTAACCGACAATGGAAACTCTCTTGGCCTGCTCTTTTCCTACTGACCACCGACCCTGCATTAGCTCTTCACCACCTACTTCGCACGTATGAGAGGGGCTTTGCTCGTACCGACTGATCTCCTCTTTCCCATGTCGTGGTCGTCCGCACCCCCTTTGCTCGCTGCGGATGTTTTACTCTTCCTTCTGCATTTCATTTACTCCTTGCGTCGTCCCTGGATCTCGCCGACGACGGATATGTTGAGAACGTTCATTCCTCTTTCCCCCCGCTGCCTGAAACCCCCAGCGCTAGACTTGCCTGCGATTCGACGCCGCTCTCGCTTCTTTCTCTTTGGTCAAAAAGTACTCCCCAGAGTCAAACAGCTTCTTGCCTTCCGACAACTTCCGACTAAGCACGACACTTCTCGCTGCTAAACGAGCCCCATCCTCTCGCGCTGTAGTCTGCATCTGTCGAGCCGCCGCAACCGCCGGGTGAGCTGCCCATCCGCCTCGCCCAGCAGCCACTGGTTGTGGAGTGCTAGTAGTCGTACCCTTCACATGGGTCACCCAGCCTCCCACCGCCGCGCTATTATCCGACAGCTTCATGTGTTTCGCTTGCGGCTTCAGTACGGGACTGCTCGGCTCGTCATCTTGATTCGATGCGGCCGCTGGACTGATCGCACTTTTGCCGCTAGCATGGATTCCATCCGTCTCCCCCGATTGCTGGGCCTGCCTCGCAGCAGCTTCCATCTCATAGTCGGCCGAGTCAAACCGCTGCCGGTCCTTCAAGTTATTTCGGAACAGGATATTGGCCGCAATGAGCTTGCCGTACTTTTGATTGCCAGAAGAAGCCGAGGCAGCACCTGCTGGAGCGGACGCCTCGGCTGTGTGTGCCGCAATAAAGGTCTCTTGTTGCCGCATCAACGCATTCCGGCGCAGATCGTGCTGCGACTTTGCAGAGGCCGCACGGGTCCCCAAATCCCCATACTTGCTGGCGCCAAAGGCCGTCGCGCTGCCGCTGCTCGCTCGCACCGAGGGACTCATCTGGTTACTACGAGCGGCACTCGCTGAGGGGGAACGCACGGGACTCGAGGCCTCCGGGTCCAGGTGCGGCAGGTCGCTGGGGTCAAGTGCGGGCTTGCCCACCTGGTCCATGACCACGTCGGTGGCCACGCCCAGACGCGCGAGCTGGTAGTCGGCCGAGTCAAAGTGGCGCTTTTCCTGGAGCTTTCGCTGGATCATAATGTTGCGTGCCGACAATGCGCTCGCTGACTTCGTGGACGTAGCCGTCTGCAAGGCGCCGTACCCACGCACCGGCGTGGGAGAACTGAGCTCTTGGTTGTTGCTGGCGTCCTTCATCTCGTAGTCGTCACTCTCCCCACTACGGCCACCTGTGAGCGCATGGGCAAACATCATGCGGCCGTGGCTCGGCGAGAGCCTTGGCGAATGGAGGGCTGTCGGTGCCATGCCTCCACCAAAGCTTCCAGTCGGCGGAGGGGACGCCATCGAAGCCGTGGGCGGGTCCTCTGTTGGAGGATCGCTCTGCATCGCATGGCGAACCATTTTCATGGCGTAGTCAGCCGAGTCGAATCGTTTGCGTTCCGAGAGCCGACGGTGGAGCATTTGGTTCCGTGCCGACAGCGCCGCGGCCTCGGCGCGCTGGCGAGCATTGTCCCCACTGATCGCCGTCGCAGGGGCGTTGGTTGTCGCATTATTCTGGATCGGCACGGGCGACGTGTACATCGCTCGGCGAGTGGACGATGGCGCGGTCGTGAGCAGGTCCATGCCGTGCCACTGCGAGCGGCCGGTGGAGGTGCTGCCTCGACCGCTCGATGGATTCGCGCCGCCGCCGCTCAAGGCCGTCGACCGAGACACGAAGCGCGCGCGCTGATGCTGATCCTCCATGTTGTATAGCACTTGTCGTCGAGTAAATTACCCCCTGCACTTATTTGACAGCTGCTGAATAATCCTTCGCGGTTTTTTTTTTTGCTTTGGTCTCTTCTCCACAAGTTCGTCGTGTCAGAGGGCTGGACGCTGCTGTATGGACCGGACTTCCTCTGTGGGCGTCTCGTCCTCGATTTGTGATGTTTCGCGTCGCTCCGCTTTCGTATCGGTGCACAGTTGCCTCCAGAGCCAACGAAGGACTAAGAGCTTTGAACCGAGCAAAACGCCCCCTCCCCCATCGAGATCAACCACGGTTATTTTACCAGCACGGCGTTTATCTTCGTGCGCACCCCCAACGAGTCGCGCGGTACGGTAAAATAAAAAATCGAAGCAGCTCACTCTTCGATCTTTTGTTCTTTCTTTTCAACGGAAAGAAACGAAACCGCCGCTCAAAAGTCAGCGAGTCCAGCCAGCCCTCACTTGATTTTAACTGTCGAGCAGTTACGAAGAAGAAAACACAGATACTTTCAGCCGCTGTCTCCAAAGATTGAGCTGGAGGAACTACGGTAACCATGGCGGCTTGATAACTTACCGCACGGTCTGTCGTGTCAGCACACCGCATGTGATGCTGAGATCCAAGGTTGAAGCATGACACCTTCATACTAATCTATGTATTAATAGAGGTATTTGGTAATAGAGGTTCAACAGTAGTCGCATCCATTTCTGATTGGATAAAATACTGCCACGCATGATCACCAGCGGATGCTGGGGCATCACCAAGCGATATTGGGGAGATCAGCCAGCGATGATCAGCAGCGAGTCGAGCGACGAGGAGTTTGAGACGCTCCACCAGCAGCAGCTCGCACCACGGAAGAAGCGCCGTGTGGACGCCGCTGCGCCCACTTCGCCCGTGGCCACGCCAACGAAAGCGGACGGTGCGAGCGACAGTGACAACGATGCGGCCACGCCGCGCGCCGACCACGTCGTGCTGCCTGAAATGTCCCGCGAGGAGAAAAAGGCGATCCGCAAGAAGCGCCGTCTCGACAAGCGCGAAGAAATCGCTCGGAAGCAAGACGAGAAGACCCGCCGCGCGACCGAGCACGAGCGCCAGCTCAAGGGCCGCGCGGCCACACTGACCATAGCTGTCCCCGGTTCGATCGTCGAGAACGCGCAGACCAAAGAGCTCAAGTCGTACCTCGCCGGCCAGATCGCGCGCGCAGCTGCGATCTACGAGGTCGACGAGATTGTGATCTTTGACGACCAGTTGGGCTCGACCAAGGGCGATGGCGGCGGTCAGAAGAAGCGCGCGAACGACCCGCACGTCTTCATGATGCGGATTCTGCAATACCTCGAGACGCCGCAGTACCTGCGCCGTGCGCTGTTCCCCATGCACAGCGATCTGAGCTGCGCCGGTCTGCTAAATCCGCTCGATTGTCCGCACCATTTGCGGAGCGACGAGTGGAGCGTCTACCGCGAGGGTGTCGTCGTGGACCGGCCGCTCAAAGACAAGGAAGGCTCCCACGTCAACGTCGGTCTCCAAAAAGAAGTCGTCGTGGACAAGCGGATTCAGCCGGGGATCCGCGTGACCGTCAAGATCGACGAGGCCACCAAGGACCACAAGAAAAAGAGTGCGTTCTCAGTGGGGGAAGCTGGTTCGCATTGAGAGAAATAACTAACTTGATTTGACTATGTAGTGATGGGCACGCTTGTGTCGTCGGCCGAGCCGCGCGAGCAGGTCGGCGTGTACTGGGGCTACACGGTGCGATACGCTTCCAGCTTTAGCAATGTGTTTAGCGAGAGTCCGTTCAAAGAAGGGTACGACCTCAAGATCGGCACGTCCAACTCGGCGACGACATCGGTCCATGACGACGGGTTCCGGCTGCCGCGCCACCGCCACGCCCTGGTCGTGTTTGGCGGTCTCGCGGGCATTGAAGAGTGCGTGAATGCAGATGAGACTGTGCCCGTGAGTGGCGAGGATGCCGCCACGCTCTTTGACGTCTGGGTCAAGACGTGTCCGACCAATGGGAGCCGCTCGATCCGGTCCGAAGAGGCCGTGCTCATGTCACTGGCGACGCTGCGCAAGCCGCTCACGGACGGGTACCGAAAACAATAGTCCTAGCCGATTCCGTGGGTCTCGAATGGATTTTACTAGGGGGGACTGTACTTCTGTGTGTCCCATTGACGCTCTCGCGTATCTATAGATATTACGGGCTGACTTGTGCCGGCGAGGAAAGCGCGTCTCTCGATCACTCAGTGTGGTGGTCACGTATTTTAAAACGAAGAGACTGGCCACTTCAATTCGTTTGGCGCTTGGTCGACGGGCATTTCTTATAGCAGTGGAACTACCACACAAACAACACCAACCCGTTAGTGTCCCAGCGTCTCTCGCTCTCTCTCGGACGTGTCCAGCACTCACCTTGCGCGTACACATGAGCGTGCGGTTCTTGCCGCAGCAGCAGAGCTCTTTGCACACGGGGCAGCCGTCCACAAACACCGTGTCGCTGTGTTCTTCGACCATTTTCTCGGCGCACTTTTGGCAGAAAATGTGCGGACACTTGCTGCAGCGCACGTTCTTTTTGCGGAGATTGCCGCAGCGGTGGCACGACGCGCGGTGGCGCATGTGGACGTCGTGGAGCAGGCCGCCGCCAAGGTCCATGAGCGGGTGGCCGCTCAGCCCGAGATGTGCGGCGCCGCCGTCGGACGGATCCATGTACCCTCCAAACGAATGGCCGCCACCACCACCACCACCGGCGCCATAGTGGAGAGCCGACGAGAACTGGCCGTCCGCGGCGAGATGGTCCTGGTGGTAATACGGGGACGAGTTGCCGCCGTGGGCACTCTGGCCGTGAGCCAGCGGATCCATGCCCGCGTGGCTGTGGGTGGCACTGCTGCCGCCTCCGTACTGCGAGTGGTACTCCCACAAGCCCGCGTTGTGGGTGGCCGTCGAGACAACGGATTCCTGGTGGTACGAGTTGGAGCTGCTCGACGAGAAGGCGCTCGAGACGCCGCCATTCGCGGCCGCACCGCTCCACATCTCGTCGTCGCTCGTGGCCGCCGCCGCGCCCGCATACAGGTAACTGGTGTCGTTGCCGGACGAACCACGCGCCGCCACGGGGGACGCCTCGCTCGCGTGGGCCATGAGCGCCTGCTCCAGTTGGTCCACGAGGCTTGCGCCGTCCTGGAGCGACGACGGCAGCCACGACACATTGTCGACGCGCTCGATCGCGCGCGGACTCGCGCTCCACTGCCTCAGCAGCTGCAGCGACCGGCGCAGCGCGTCGCGCTCGAGACTGCCCACGCGCAAGAGCACGTCAATGTGGGAAAACTCGTGAATGTAGTGGCACACGAGCGACCAGACCTGCGCGTTGAAGGGCGGCGCCGGGGCCACGGCCGGCGACGGGTGCTGCAGTGCCCACCCGTGCGTGAACGACGACTCTTGCCAGTGGCGCGCGAACCGCGCGTCGCCGCCTTCGAGCCGCTGCCACACGTCCAAGTGCGTCGGCAGATTAAGTGTGTGCGCAAAGTAGCCCGTGAAAAAGGACCCACCGTGTTCTGTGAACAGCGCATAGATCCAGCCGCTCGGGACGAGGAGCGTGGCGCCGCTTTTCACGGTCGTCTTGAGGCACCGGTCGACGCGGTCGGCGAGAAAGACGGTCGAGAAGGGCATCTTGGCGTCGGTTTTCCACTCGCGAAAGAGCTCCACGTGGGTTGCCGTGGGTTCAATGAGAAACACGTCGACGTCGCCGTTCGAGACGGCGAGCCACGTCGCCTTGCAGTCGGGCGCGACCGTAAAGTCAAAGAACGCGCCCGGTCCGCAGAGCGTGCCGTAGCACTCTGGGTTGGCCTCGCGGTTCGTGGCGCCGCTCGCGTTCGGCAGGAGGTAGTTCCAGTCGATCTCGTTCACGGCGAGCGGCGGCGCCACCTCGTGGCGAAAGACCGTCTCGAGCACGCGGAACTGGGCCGTGAGCGGTGCGTCGGCCGCCGGGTGCGAGAGCCGCGTTTGCCAGCCCGTGGCCGAGAGCTTGAAGCTCTCTTGCGACCCGACGTCGAGGCCGCGCACGATGGACGCCGTGTTGGTGAGCAGCGCGCTGACGTCCTGGAGGCCAATCACGGGCAGCGCGCGCGTGAGGCCGGCGACGCTCCAGTTGGCGTCCACGATCAGCAGCGGCTCGTCGAGCGCGTGGAACTTGAAGTAGTTTGGTGGGAAGTCGTGCGGTGCGATGGCGCGCACGCCCGAGCGCGCAAAGACGGCGGCGCGCAGCGTGCGGCGAAAGAGCTCCGTGTTTTTCTTGTAGTACGAGCCAAAGCCGTAGGACGACGACGAGCCGTGCGCGTGGCTGTAGGACGGATCGAAGCGGTGGCGCTGCATGGGCAGCGGCGCGTAGCTGATGTCGTCCATGTCGACCATGGGCGCCGTATCTATGAGACAATAGAGACCCTGTCAGGTATGGCTATTGGCTCGAGGACGAGGTGACTACTGTACCTTGGTACTTGACGGTCGTGTGGCCCTGCTTGGTGCATGGCGGGCACGCGAGCTTGACGATCTCCATGGCGTCCACTTCGTTCACATGGATGCAGCGGCCGTGGTACCACGTGGAGCAGTAGTGGCACTCGACGAGGAACTCGTTGACGCGCGGGTCGTGGGTCGCTGCTCGTCCGCACACGCACATCTCTTGAGGCCAGGACGGGAGATTGAAAGATAACCGAGGAGAGATATTCGTTCGAGGCGAGTCGAGAGAAGAGGGACAGGAAAAGCGCGGAAGGACCAAGCAAATCAAATCGACGCGACCTCAAGGTTGAGTCCTCGGTGCCTGTAGGTTTCGAAAAATCGCAGGAGTGCAATCGTCAAGAGCAGAGAGGTTTCGTTGGACAGCGCCTCTTCTTCAAGTGCTGGCGGGTGAGAAGGAAGCGCTCAAGCGGAGCGGCTCAACCGAGTGGACCCAACTGCGCTGTCTGCGTGTGGGTCGCCGGCCTCTCCACGCTCGCCTCACTCATCCTGGAAACGCTCCTGCCAGAACGAACAAACTGACTGCAAGCTGGCAGAGTGATGATCGTTTTTGCCCAAGTGGGCAAAGCCGGGCCTGTCTGTAGCTCGCAGTCTCTCTTTTTGAGGGGGAGGAAGAAAATGAAAGAAAGAAAGAGAACTGGTGGGAAGAAGTGTGCCGGTTTTTGCCACGTCACACAGCACTCGAGTCGTTCTCTCCGTGACACCGCCACTTCGTTCTGGTGACAGCAGACTCCGTGAGTGCCAACCCCAAACTTCTGTGCGTTGTATCCTTTTTCTTGACCCTTGGCAAGACCAGCGAAACGAAGAGAGAGAGAAAGAGAGTCTCTTGATGAGGATGGAGCGGGAGGACAGAGCACAGAGAGAGTGTGTTGAAGTGTGCAAGGGGGGCATCTGTCACACGTCAGAGCCGGGCAAATCGCTGCCAAGATGTGTAGATTCTCCCCCATCGTGCTATTAAATTTAATATGGAAACACTGTGGCATGTCCGTGATAATACAGGCAGATTCCCCACAGCGACTCACTAAGGCGAGCCACTGGTTACGGTGTTACAATGGAGGGCGGGCCGTGGATGCGTCCGTGTTTTGCTGCTGCATGGGCCCGAGTGGTTCATGTCGCTGGTTGCCATTCCTTCAAGATTCTGGATGACAGGCACATTGCGTCACGCAATGCGTGCGGAGACTCAGCGAAGTGCGGGGTAGGGGACGACTTGTGCTTGCGAATACGATTGCGTGCGCTCGGTCACCAAGGCTTGAACAAGCGCCTTGAGTGTGGGAGTCTCCAGGAGAGAGAAATCTCAGGAAGGAATGGAGAGTGTCAACAGTCTTTTCTCTACGCCATGAGCCGACCTGCCAGCCAGTGAGGGGCAACAACGAGGTGTGTGTGTGTGTGTGGCTGTTTGCTTGTTGACGGCCCCTGGAAGTGGCCATGCGTGATTGCGCTGGCTCATGCTCATGAAGCACCGTGCCAATGTTCACTATGTATTGTAATACGTAAAGTAAGTACGCTGGCACGACGCGTCCGTGTTGGGATCCAATGCGCGCTGGCGCAAACTGCAATGCAAGATTTCCTTCTCCATACTGTATCAACGACTCATTCGAGGGCAACGGGTCGTGATTGACCCGGAGTCTCAGACCACGCATGAGCGATCACGCGTTGGCAATGCCAACTTGGCATGAACAGTGAATGACCACTGCGTACTGGTTGCAGTTACGTGTATGCAAAACGCTGGACGGGACTGAACCAGGCCGCACCTGGAACCGGATTGTCAAGCTTGGAGATGAGGCTTGAAGGAGATTCATCCATCATCCGGGCGAGCCGGGGTGGCTCCATGTAGACATAGCATTATTGATGGACCCATTCCATTGCTTGGAGAATCGACTTCCCCCAAAGCGACGAATTCCATTTGACTGGGAGCAACGAGAGGTGGCCACTTCGTCTCGCGCAAAGGGACGTCTTCACTCAATCCATCACTTCGCTCCAAGCAAAAAAGAAAGACTGCCATGTGCAGGACAGATTGGATTACACATGCAACGAGGAGATCTGCTTCGTGATCATCTCTTCACCTTGTTGTACAATTCGCGTCACTATTTTCACCCTGTTTTGGCAAACGTCTGGAATGATTAACGCATCAGATGTGATGCATCTGAGTATCACAGGTTCAGTGCTTCTGAGTCCGCGTTGACACGGAAAAGAGAACCGGGGCGCCGACCATGGGGAACGCTGCGACCAAGGCCAAGGAGGCGACGAGCAAGGCTCGAGAGGCCCACACGCAGCACAAGAGCAAGCCCAAGAACACCAAGAGCGTGCAGCAGCAGAAGATCCAGACGGCCAAGGCCACGGGCGTGCTGGCGCTGCCCGAGCGCAAGCTCAAGCACGTGCCCGCCGAAGTGCTCGAGCTCACGGCGCTGCGCACCCTCGACCTGTCGCAGAACCGCCTCGAGGAGCTGCCGGTCGAGATCGCACGGCTCACGAGCCTCAAGATCCTCAAGCTACAGAGCAACGCGCTCACGACGCTGCCCGATCTCTCGGCTCTCACAGCGTTGACCACGGTGAGGCTCTTTCGCTTGTAGTAACCATCTCCCTCGCATGCAATACTGACTGCTGACTTACGTGGACAGCTCATCCTGGACGGCAACGCGATCCAGAGCCTCCCAAACGCGCTGCCGCCCAACCTCACCAAGCTCTCGCTTAAGGGCAATCAGCTGCGCGGGATCCCGCCGACGATCACGGCGCTGATGCAGCTCAAAGAGCTCGACGTCTCGGAGAACCAGCTCTCCGAGATCCCACCGCACATTGCGCAGCTCTCGGAGCTCGTGGATCTATGCGTGGACCGCAACGGCATCTTTGTGCTGCCCACAGTGCTCGCCGAGTGCCGCAAACTCAAGGCATTGTCGGCGCGCCACAACCAACTACGCGGTCTGCAGAAGGGCGAGGCGGCCAGGCCGCAGAGCATTGCACCTGAGATTCTCGGGGCCTCAGGCGTCAACATCCTCAACCTCGAAGGAAACCCCATGAGCAAGACGGAGCTCGAGGCCATGGACGGCATCGACGCGTTCATGGAGCGACGCACGCTGCTCAAGAACAAGGAGATCCACGGCGGTCTTAACGCCGATACGAGTCTCTGTGGGCTCGACTAGTGAATGTATCCATTCCCAGAGTGCATATCGTTTCATGTAATACGCCACGTGTCCAGCGCTTCGTTGGGCAGGGTCTGGTCCGTATGCTCGTGCTCGTCGTCTCTGGATGACAGAAGCAGTTCCTGGATGCTGGTCGCAACCATGCTCGCAAGTCTTTCGTCCGGAGACGTGAGCTGCCAGTAAATGTTCCCGACGACGTCCTGGGCGTGGCGTCGCATGTCGGTCTCGAACGCATTGGACGCCTCGAGCCGAGCGGCCGCGACCTCGTGGTCGAGCTGCAAGTGCTGACTGTTCTGGTTGTCCATCGTGGCGTACACCATGGCCAGGTTCCGGTGGGCGCGTGCCTGGCCCACGGCCGAGTCGAGTTGCGGCGAGACACAGGCCGAGAGGTCTCGCGTGTGGCAGGCGATCGCGTGGTGGAACTGGTCCTGCGCCGCAGCGAGATTGCCCAGGTTGGCGTACACGCGAGCTTCGAGCTCGGCGTCGCCCGTGTCGACGGCGAGCTGGAGAGCCTGCTGCTGGCAGTCGAGCGCATGGTGCGGCTCGTCGCGGTCGAGAAACAGCACGCCCAGTGCTTTCAATGCCCGGGCCTGAAGCTTGGCATCACCAGAGCGCTGCGCGAGCTCGAGCGCCTTCTTCTGCATGAGCAGCGCCCACTTGGCGTGGCCGTCGTCGTGGAACGCGACGCCCATGTGGTGGTGCAGCAGTGCCATCAACGGCACCGTGCTCGAGGTGTCCGGTTGCTGCTGTTGTTGCACTTGTTGGAGGAGACGGAGCGCGTCACCAAAACACGCGACCGCGCGGTCATAGTCGTGTTTACCGTACAGCAAATGGGCGCCGCGCGCAAGTGCCTTGGCAAGTGTCCACTGGTCGGCGACGTCCTTGGCGTCAACCTCGGTGAGAAAGAAGCTGGACGCGTCTTGCTCAGTCCAGGAAAGCATCGGGGGTTGTGGAAGGGTGGCGCTGCTGCTTCGTGTACGCTGGTTGTGGATCGTGGTGGCCGACTGGGACCCTCGTAGAGAGAGTCGTTGTGTGGAGAGTGACTTAATGGATAGCAAACCAGACGAGGACGCTGGACGCGGCTCTAACGTGGCGGCGGAAGCCGGAGACAACGCAGGCGACGACGCGGACTGCGACAAGCGAGCAGGCAGCAGCGGCTGGATGGGCGTCGCGATCTCTCGACGCGCGTACCGCGAGCGAGGGCGAGCACTGCATCTGGACAGACCAAACAGTAGGATATTTCCGTCAGTCATCCTCCACAAAGACCCAACGGGGGAGATACTTTGGACGTACTGGACCATTTCGTGAAGCAGCAGTGTGTTCGTCGTGAGCGTAGCCAAAGAGGACGCGCGAGGTAATATCGAAGGCGTCCGCAGTGCTGCTCGTGATGGTATCCGCTCACCGCTGAGAGTACTCGTCGAGTCCGTAGTGAGATCCCCTCGCAGCACATTCGATCGAGTCTTGCCCAGAAGCCGCGAGTCTCTGGCGAGAATCTCGTCCTCCGGAGACTCGGATTTACTCGACATTGGCTGCTGCATCGTGGGTCCTTCACGAGAGGTCTTCGCACCTGTGTCCGCTGGTGGGACTAGCCGAGAGCTACAAGGGCTGCCACTGAGCGGCGGCATCGGCCGTGACGACGCAGTGTGGATGGAGGACTGGTTGGTGCTGACCGGCAGTCGCTGCTGCTTGTTGTTGTTGGTTGTGAGGACATTACGCTGGGCCGCACGAGGCAGTCGATGACCTAATGCTCTCTGCTTTGACGGTGACTGTGACGGGAGACCCCGCTCCCGCTGTGCCCTTCGACCGGTGCCTTTGCCGCTCGTGGGCCGCGGACTCGACGACGGGTGACGCGTTGCCTCGGCATGGAAATTTGGGTAGAGACTCTGCAGATCGAGGCTCATGGCGGCAAGCCCAAGGAAGAAACAATGCAGGAATGGAGTCGCATCTAGTTGTATGTCGAGATGAACGTAGTACCCTATAAATACGAAAGAGGTATAACGAGATCTCAATCAAGGTCTCTTTTACAGTAGTAGTTCTTCCAATCACGTGGCACTGGCCGCTCCCCCCTTCTCCTGGAGGAATTGCTGCAGACTCGCTACGGCTACGGCATTTTCCTCGGGCGATTTCAACGTCAACTCGGTCGGCTCGACCATTTCTCCTCGCCGAGCAATCAGAAGAATCGACGTCATGCGCTTCCCTGGCGGCGCGAGCAGCTGGAGCACGTGGTTGGTCGGTTGCATATCGTGCTGGAATGCATGGACCGAGGCCCACGCGAATTTGAGCTGCTTGGACAGCAGTGCAATGGCCTTTTTGCGGATCAGCACGACGTGCTCGTCCTGCACTCGCAGCACCTCTTTCTTCCACTGCTCTCACGGCACCAGTGTCGATCAGTCCCCACATACGAAAATCTCCGAGAGACCTTCCTACCTTTTCTTTCACGAGTCGATAGACTTCGACGCCGCTCAGCAGCGTGCGTCTCATGTGGAGAAGCGCGTCGTCGGTCACGATCTTGCGCAACTGCTCTTCGGTTTGCTGGAGGGTGATCAGTGAGTCGGCCTTGCCGATAGTGCCCAGCAGCACCCGTGTGGTCAGGGACTTTTGCGGCTGCACCCGCGTGGCCATGCGTCGCGTTGAGCGCGCGCTGCGGAGCGGCAGTGACGACTGCGTCGTTGCTGATTGCAACTCTGCGGGCAGCCGCGTACCGTGTTTTAATAGAGATCTGGCGGTCGGTAGCGAGGTTGAAGAAGGTCCGCCTTCGTCAACACGATCGCTGCCACTAACGTTGTCTCTCTCTAGACGAGAGAAGACTTGTCCGCCTTCTTGCTCAGGTGCTGTGATATCGCTGGTCTCATTGCCGTCACCGCCGTCCCTGTCCCCCTCACTCTCTCGCTTTCGCTCTCCGCTGTCGTCGTCGTCACCGTCATCCGTCTCGGTGCCGTTCAGTGTTGTGACCAAATCGGCGGTGCTGCTCTCAGTGATGATCTCGCTGAACATATCTGTACCCATCCCCACGCTCCCCAGCCGAGTGTTGGCATTGTGGGGAACGGCGTTCATGATCACTGCACGAGCCAGTTCGGTCTCTAACACGGTTTCCTCGGAGGGGACGATTTCAAAGTAGACAGTGTCGTTGTCCTTGGACCATGCCGTAAGCAGCTGCTGGAGGCTGAGACGTTTGCTCTCAATTCGGGTCGTGAGACGGTCGTGCTGGTGGTGTAATCCGCCATGCCCTTCGAGCGGTGGCAGTCCCACGTTCCGCATGCTCGTTCGCTCTTGCAGCTGCCGCAATGCCGCACTGGCAAACGCGATGGCTTTCCCTACGTTGTTGGCTGCAAACGCCTGCTTGCCCACGAGCTGCCACGCCTGTGCACGATGCAAGCGTGCGAAAACGGTCGCAAAGCCCAGCAGCGTCGTGCAGCCATGGCGTTTTGGACGCGCGCTGTAGCAGCTCCGCACGACAGCAGTCTCGAACGTCTCGTACGCAAACTGGCAGCCTGAGTGGAGTTTCTGAAGAACCGACGGCGAGCAGGGAGATGTCTCGACCGAGAACAGAGTGGCCTTGACGATCGCGAGCTGTTGCGCCATTGAGATAGCGATCTCAGCGAGCGCGTGGAGAATCCGAGGCGCGAGTTCGGGTAGTTCGACGGGTACATCCCTCTGGAGCGACGAGCAAATATCTTCCTGAAGCGTGAGGATGTAGTCGACGAGACCGGCGGCCTGGCAGAAGCAGTGCGCAGCTTCGGAGATGCAGTTCATCGTCTGCTTTTGAGCGAGCTGCGTGCCGAGGTTGAGTAAGATATTGGCTTGCAGGACGAGCCCCATTGGCTCGTCAAACGCAATCGGGATCTCGGCTGTCTCGGAGATGATCGCGCTGGTCCACGTCGATCGGCCCTCCGGTTCCGCGACAGCCTAGGTCATACGAACGATACATTAGCCCTCTTGAAAAGGAAAGCTGCAACACTGAGATGAGAATGGACCCACACGAGCGGCGCGAAGCGACCGGACGTATTGGTCGCAGCATCCGATCGCTTCTTGGATTTGCTCCGCATCAGTGAGATCGATCGATGCAAGCACGCGTTGGAGCTTTGAACGACATACAACAAACGACAGAGCCTTGTGATTTATGCGAACAAGGCACCGCTTGGCGTTGTGGGCCTCAGTGCACCTGTTGACGCCTATTCAACACGGGTTCGGGAAGTGGCTCGTCACCATCGGCATGAAGATCGCCGGCCACTGGGAGCGGCGGATTCGGCAGCACCCAGAACGCTCCATAGAAAGCATCCCCATCACCCATGACGGACACGTTAATTCGCGGTCTTCCTATGCCACCAGGGTCTGCTCAGAAGGCAGGAAGTGTAGCCATGCCAAAAATATCTCTTCAGATCTGTGCCCTCCATATGTCACTACTCGCTGTGAGTGACAGGTAATTACAATCTTGAAGGCAGTAAAAAGATTGTAAAAACACGAACCGAGCCAGCGTGTCTTTGTGGGGCGACGAGATCATCACGGAGGATCCCTTCAGTGAAAATCGAACAGATCACCCGAACTCAACCGACCATCACCATGCTCGCTCTCCGCCGCGCTGCCTCGATCGCCCAGAAGCGCGTCGCCATCGCCACGCCGTTCCAGACGGCGTCCATGTCGGCTGACACCTTCAACAACAAGGAGCGCGCCGCCGAGGCCGCCTTTTTCAAGTACGCAGACCGCTCAAAGAAGATCGCTAGCGGGGAGGAATGAGTGTCTCACCGTCTTGTGGTTGTGACTTTGCAGCAAGGAAGACGAGAAGGCGCTCCGCAAGCTGCTGAAGAAGATGAAGGGCCAGGCCGACGTGGCCGACAGCAAAGGCCTGAAGTCGCATGTCGAGCACGACAAGAAGGGACTCGACAAGATTGCGGGCCTCAAGCTCTCGCCCGAGCAGGTCGAGGCGCTGCTCAAGTGGAAGCACGAGCACTAAGCACTTCTGCGTGTCATTGTGTCCTCTTCGCTCGCTTCGATGGTTGTGTGGAAGCCTCGTCCCGGAAGGTGCTGGCTGACAAATCCGCCTGCAGGTTGACCGTTGACGGTCCGTCTGAACGTCTGAACGTGGGTTGTCCAGCAAGTGGCTTACTTTGCATCTATCGATAATGGAATAACCACAAGAACGAAATCTTAAAGTGTGGCACGATGAGAAAGCGTGCTGTGTGTGAATTGAATCAGCGGAGCAGAGATCCTACGACTCCATCTCGCGGATTTGAGCTTGCACCTGCGAGGGGATAGATAGACAAGTTGACGTCAGGGAGTGACACGCAATTGAGATGGGGAAATGGCGGATCAGCAACGCACCTTGTCAAACTCAGCGGCGACCTCATCGCGTTGCTTTTGCGCCGTCTCCATCATTTGCTTGATCCGGTTCTACGATGGATCATTCACACCTAGCGTCAGTCACTAGACTTCCAGTACAAGCGGCTCGGTCGTGTACAGTACCTTCATCACAATGTTCGAGTTGGCTTCCACTCTCACTGCATACTCGCTGATCGACCGATCGGCGTCCCGCAGCGACTTTTGCAGACGGTCGCGGGTCGCGGTGAGCTGGTGGTAGGCCGGATCCTCCAAGTACGACTTCTTGGCCTCGGCCGGAGGCGGCGCCGGTGCCTTTTCTTCCATGTCTCGAAGTAGGTCGTCTTCAAAGTCGTCGACTTCCTTGTCATCGTCTGGATCCGCGGGGGACATGGTCCCAGGGCTGGGTGTCGGTGCAAGCGACCGTTGCGCCGACTCGAGTCCGCCTTGCGACTCGCCCTCGGATCCAATGTCCGTGGCGAGGGGTGTATTGATCGACGAGAACGCTCCGTTGCCGCCGCTTTTAGCATCCGCGTCTGACGAGAGATCGAGGTACTCGGGGTGTTTCCGTACGAGTTCCAGTTCGTCCATGAACGTCACGCCGTTCGGATTGTCCTCGTCGACCATCCACTCGCAGAAATCCACGAGCTCTTCGTCTGCACGACCAAAAACGTAAAGCGAACGTGAGATTGGGAGGCCATCGCTTCCAGTTATTAGGAGGTAGTGGTGGAACGTACGGACTTCTTCGTAGGGTCCGCCTTGGATCATCTTCACGAGATCCTCTTCCACGCGGGCCACTTCCGCTTTCTAGTCCATGGCAATCCATCAGCATCATCAACGACCGTCACCACGGGCATACCCACACAGCAAAATCCATATAAAAACGCACAGGAAAGGGGGTATACCGCCGTGTCTTGGCGTACTTGCGCTTGACAACGCTGCTATTGGGGGGCGTAATGCCGTGCGAGAGTTCTTCCATTTGTTCGAGCTGCTGCCGCTCGTCCTCTTTCTCGGTCACCACAAATATCTACGAGCAAAGCGCAGTAATTATCCGTCAGTATCCTTGTACGAATTCGATGTTCTTGCCTCCAACACAACGCACCTGTCCGATTTCGCCGCTCTTGTAGAGGAAGCTGTCGTCATACGTCTTGTGGGTCTCGATAATCGTTGGAAGTTGCGCTGCTCATACCAACGCCATTTGAGTATTTGTGATCAACCCTCCCCATGTCGTGGCTTCCAGAGAGCGACCCACCGATCTTGGCGTTGTACTCTTTGCCGTTGACGATGAATTTGAAATGCTTGTTGTCCGCTGCGTAACCCCGCTCGTCATCAGTCTAAGGCCCCACCGCACAACAGCACGCGCAGCGCCATCACGTACCCCCGGAGATCATCTCGACCTTGTGGCCGTCATTGCTGGCGATCGCTGTGCGCACTTCCTGTGCGAGCCGCTTCGGAAGTTGCAGCAAGAACTGCTCCATGTTCGCTGGAGATTATCTCGTTTCCAGCTGAGGCACCTGGCCACTCCGAGTAAGTTAACCCGGGAGGGTTACGTTGTTGCGGTTACATTGGTTCATGGGTTACTTTGTTTCAAAACTGTTTTTATCGAAATATTTTTTAGTAAATAAATGACACAGAATGCTCAATAAGGGTTTCAATAAAATCGAAGCGGGATTCCATCACATTGAAGCACCACGTTCATCCGCCCGCGTCATCGCTATTCGGCAGGCTATCAGCTGCGATGGAGCACCACACAACACGCTCGGTGCTCGTGGCGCCAACGCCAGCGCCACATGAGTCTCTATTGCTCCACTCCGCGATGAACGACTCGGATTTGGGCTGACTGATTACCATGACGACAAGTCTCTTGCCAGGGACTTTGAGTGCCTCTGCCACTCGAGGAAAGTCGCAGTGATGAAGGTAAGTAAGCAGCCACGACGGTGATGAAGGTAGGTAGCAGTAGGCATCACCACCAACACCAGCAAAACGATACCAAACAAGCCGCAGTAGGCACCACCACGCAACACTAACAAGAAACCAACAAGAATCGAGAATGAATCGGTTTACTTCCTTTCCGTGTATATACAGCGAGTTTCGTTGGTCTCGGAGGAAGAGCGACGCCGCGTTCGCCCAGAAACGGAGCTGCTCGGCAGTAGTATGAGCGCACGCGTGAGCAGCAGCAACTCACGGCATCGCCTGTCCCTCAAAAGCTGTAACCAGCAGCGATGGGCCCCTTCACAATGTGCAGTTCGGAAGGGGTCCATCTACTCGAGACCCGCCAGTGATATGGACACCGCGCTGCGGCTTCTCACCCGAGTTGCCCTCAAGCACGAGCCGCACCTGGCGTGGGGCAGCAGCCTCGCGAAGCGCCTTGCACCCACGCAATGTAATCTCATTGTACGAGACGTTGAGCAACCTCAGCGTTGCGTGGGCGGCCACCGACGCACTCAGAATCGCCACGGCCTGGTCGGATTTGATGCCCATGCACGTCTGCGACATGTGTGAAGGCAGGGTTTGTAAGGTTGGGAGGAAGGATACAGTACGTAGACCACGTACCATGTCGAGGTTCTGCAGCGAGCGGTTTTCGCCAATCGCGCGGTAGAAGTCGACGACACCCGGCGGCTCCAGCATACAATGGCTCTGTCCCGTTCAAGTCCCTTGTGAGCTGGGGTGCATTAGTGCATAGCTCCCAGGAGATATCCTAAGCGTCTTACAAGGTCGACGGTCGTGAGGCTTGCGGTCGTGCGCAACCACTCGGCGACGGCCACGGCCGCCTTCGAGCCGCGGAAGCAGTCTTGGAAGAGCGCCGTCTCGAGTGCCACGTGGCAGCGCAGTGCATGCAGCAGCAAGACACTGGTCGACTCGTGCTCGACGCGATTCTCACTGTAGTTGAGGTACCGCAGCGCGTGGTTCTTTTCGAGTCCGCTCGCAATACTCGCGTGGTCGGTATCGCTCAGTGCATTGGACGACAGGTCTAGATGCGTAAGCGTCTTGTTCTCGGCGAGCACGTGGCGCAACTGGTGTGCGGCATCATGGGAGAGTCCGGTGTTGCCCAGCAGCAGCGTCGTGAGCGTCGTGTTGAACGGCTCGCCAGCATTGTCGAGTCCAGTGGCCATCACTGCTGTGGGTGCAGCCGCAACGGTACGCCGTCTCACGGCCGTCTTGAGCTGCTCTTCCATGGAGGTGGGCGTGGATGCAAGAGAGGCCACGAGTTCCGTGCCCTTGCGGTCGCCAATGTCGTTGTGCGTGAGCCGCAGTTCCTGGAGCACGCGGTTGCTGCGCAGCGCACGGCCAAGCCACGGCACGAGGCCGTCACGGCCAATGCGGTTGTGCATGAGATCTAAGAGCGTGAGTGAACGGTGTTCGCCTAACGCCGTCGCCAGAACCGTGGAGCCGAGCACGCCGATCTCATTGTAGCTCAGGTTGAGCTCTTGTAGCACGCCATTGTGGAGCAGCGAGTCGGCCAGCAAAGTGACAGAGCTATCCTGCAGATGGTTGCCGCTCAGAGAGAGTACCATGAGGAAGCACTGGGTGTGGAGGCGGAAGAGAGTGAGTTTATGGACAGAACATAGATGAGAGACCTGACACGAGCCACGCACATTGCCTGCGAGGCCTTTGCTGACTCGAGCCATGTCGCTGTGGTCAAGAAAACAGCCGCGCAAGTCGACTCGTCGTGGCTGGCCTCTAGTCGAGCCACCACGAGACAGCTCCAAGTCGATACACTCGTCGCCTCCCCCTTCGTCCGCTCCTTCAGTGTGTTCACGAGACGGAATAGGTTGGAGCGAGGCCTCCACATACTCTCCCTACACATCCGCAATCGATTCATCAGTGCATGCCGTCTGCATACACTCCACCCAAACGCACCGACGCATCCATCCCAACGCGACTGCTCTAATGGATGGCATTATGTACGGCGTCGGTGAGTGTAGTATCAATGTACGATAGGGCCTTCGGCAACTCGCACCGACAAGTAGGCTGTGACGCCGTAGTAGCTTGCGCCGTTGGAAGGTGTGCACATCAAGACGCCGTCTGCAGTGCGCATGAGCATCAGCCGCACCTATTCCAGCATGCTTCATCGATCAGCCTTTGGTGATGCCTCTCGGGTCGCAGCTGCAGCATCGTTACACGGACCTCACCGAACACTGTGCGGATCTTCGCCTTGAGCGGGATGTTACACTTCCATCTCAGCGCGGCGACGTCCCAATAGACCAAGTCACGGGCCGCGAGGACGCCGAGGGCTTCCTCCACGGCTGAGAAACCAAGACCACATCAACGAGAGAGCACAATCCAACCAGAACCAGTCTTGTCAAGGCAGCGGCGGACCTTCACGTGTTGCCTCACGCATCCCTTGCGATGGCAGCATCATTCGACCGGTACTGAAAGGTTGAGAACATCCCGGAAATGAGTCTTCACTGCGACCGTTCAACGCATGGCTACACTGACACCCCCATCCTCGGTCACTGCAATAACAAACGTGTTGCGTAACCGATCCACCACGGCGATCGTCGTGCGCCTTGTGACGCCAACACCCAGTCGAGTGACGTCTGCACTATGCGCTCGCGCTCATTGTCCAACGAGCTCATCGTCTCCTCCAGCAAAACTGCTGCTAGCTGGACCTCACGTGACGAACGCTGACGTGCCTTGTCGTCTCGCTTGTTCGCTGTGCGCGATCGCGACCGTAGCCCGTTCCATCGTGTGGCGAGCACTGCGTTCAAGTGACGATTTCGGCGACGCAAATGAGGCTGATGGGATGGCGCGGCGTCCGAGCGCATTGTCCACCCGTGCCGCGAGGACTTTTGCGTGGGCAGTCTCTGTCCGAGCAACACGGATCCGCGACGGGCCATGCGCGATGACGAGTTCGCATTGGCTGTGGAAGATGCTGGCGCCTCGATCGCGAGGCACGTGGTGCGATTTGGCTTCGTCAAGCCCCAGCGCGGCGTGTAGCCCTCGGCTTCGCTTCGTTCCGCTCGCACTGGATTGGTAAAGTGATACTGGCGCGGATTTGGAATGTGACAAGCCTCGGATATTGTCCGGTACCACGTCCTCAGTCACAGGCAACGATATTGGGCGGTTGTTGTGGCCAGAAAGAGGACGACTGGAGGAGTCGATTGGAGGCAGTTGGCGCGCGAGCGGAGGCAGAACAACTGCTGTAGGTTGGGTGAGCGGCTGGACGACTGGACTCGCCTCCAAGGTCACCTCTTCACCTTCATCGCTTGGTGTTTTCTCGGGGACTTCCTTCGAGTTCCCTTCGGATGGACTCGTTGATAATTCGGGCGACGAAGTGGCACGTATCAAGTACGGCACGTCGTTGGCGTCTGAACCAACCTCTGTTATCTGAGACAGTGGTAGCGACGTTTCCTCGCCAGGCGATTCACTCCTTAAAAGAAGATCGTCCCAGTCAGCTTGTGTCCACCCGCGCCAGTTGCGGCAGCGGCGTCGGCGCCGCGCGTCCTCTCGTTTATCTTGCACGCGTTCAAGTTGCTTCATGACGGGAATGGGACGAAGTGAAGTCGTCGTTGTAGACGACAGGTCCAGTTCGCGTTCTCCGCCTACAACAATGCCGATCTCTGACAACCACGACTCCACTGAGTTGGCTGATCGCTCGTTCGATGGATGGAGGTCCAGATCCACGCGACGCGGTTGAACGACGCGGTCGACAACGCGATCGCGCGTTGCACCATGCAATGGCGTGCGTTCTTGATACCCGAGCACAAGATTACAGAACTCGTCACGCGAGTCCACGGCTGTGCCACTCCTAGCCATCGTCGTTAGCATGCTGTCGGTCGCGTCGGCGTCTCGTGACCACATACGATCCAGTCGTTTGAGCGCAAAGAGCGCATCATCGAGATCCAGCACATGGCACATATCAAAAAGAAACGCCGTCGCGTGCGATCGCGAAAGCATGCGAAAGAATAGCGTTGATCGCGCGTGACGGGCAAGGTGGAGAACGTACTTGAGGAACATTAGGAGTCGCTCGCGGTCTCGAAAGTGGGCGAGTACCACGATCAGCTCCTCCAGTCGTGTGCCATTCCCTAACGCCTCCTCCATGACGTTGCCCAGCATCACATAGTCATCTTCTTGATCCAGCATTGTGAGCGACGCCGCTAGTCCGTTCACCAACGCGATGTTGGCACTCATCGAGTCGCCACTGGTTGCATTAGATGTGGTCGCATCAATTGCCGATGCTAGCGCTTCGATAAAGACCCAACACGACTTCCATTTCAGCAGCTTGAGCATACCAGCTTGGTAGTCGTCTTGAAGATAGCCGAACACGCGAAGATAGTTGCCGCTGATCACGCGAAGGCAAAAGGGGTCACATACTGCGGAGCAATACACTGGCATGTGATCCTTCCGCATCTTGTGGAGCTTGGCGAGCGTCTGAGCACGCTCCGGTATTGAGCTTATATGAGCGAACAGCGACACGAGTGCGATGCGCACGGGAAGCGTGACCAAGTTGAGCAGGTGGACCATACGGGGGAGACATGCGTCCTCGTCAAACTCGCGAAGCACGGCCACAAACGTCTCAATATGTGTGGACTCTTCCAGTGCGCGCAGCTGTTCAACCAACGCCGAGCGCGTCTCCCACGTCATGCGCAGCAAAAGCTCCACAAAGAGCTGCAGCATATCGGGGGATAAGCGGGTGCTGCAGGCGACGATTCGCATGACAACACCCTTCTCGGCGGGCGTGCACTGCCCCAGCATGTCAAAAAACAGGTTGCGATACCGCGGCGGAAGCTCGGCCGCGAAAATGACCATTTCGCGCGTCGCAGCTTGATTCATCATGTTTGCAGCGACGTGGACAAAGTCTTGAAAGTGCTCGAGACTGACTTCTTGGGAGACAAGCAATCGAGCAATCATCTTGTACTCGACCTTGGGAATGAGCATGAGCAGCTGGAAAAACTCGTCGAGCGTGTCGCCGTCGAGTCCTTGTAATTTGGCGAGAAGGCGTCCATTTGCGTCCAGGGACAGACTCAGCATGACTTTGGTGAGAACGACTTGCTCGGGCATGCGCTGTGTCCGCAATAGAAACAGCAGCGCATCGTAGGAGGCGTGGTCAATTGCGTCCAGTAGCTTGACTGTCTTGTGGCGTCGAGACGCCTCGCAGCCGCAGAGATACTTCAGGACCGCGTCGTTTGTTGCGTCGATACGCGCTCTTTCTTCCTCATTGGATGGACGTCGCAGCAGGCGAACACAGAGAATGTTCTTGTCGGCCTTGCTCAAACTCGCAACCATCTGCAGTAGACTCGCCAGTCTCTCGAGCTGAGCGCTGGCATGAAGCTCAAAGATCTTGTCGTACAAGTGCAGCACCTCCTCACCAGGCATGTCATGCACCCAGTTGACGAGCACGGGTCGCTGCGCTGGAGGCAGCAGGTCAAATAGCCGAAAGAACGCTTCTAGACACTGCGCATCGTGGATCGCCTCGACCCCCTCACCCAGCAGCACGCGCTCGTCCATCGTGTAGTGTCGCATGGCTTTCACCAATCCTGCGATCTTGTCCTTGGGCAAGCTCGAGAGTTTCCGGAGCACTTCATCCACGGATCGGAATCGGCTGTCGAGAAGGAAATCGAATACAATGGAAGGATCACCAGTGTCGACGGATCGGTCCCCACGGTCCCCAGCAGCCGAAGCATGCAGCATGAGCTCCAGAAGCCTCGACTGGTTGGGCTTGGACAGACTCAGCCACACGGACGCGATCGCGCGGCGTCTCGCATAGTGTGTGACTGTGGTGAAGAAAGTCTGGGTGGCTCGTACGTTGTCCTCGCTGGCGAGTGCGTCGATCAGCCGAATCACTTCTCCCTTGCCCAACAGATACAGCGCCTTGACCACGTCGCCAATCACACGGCCATCATTGAACTTGGCGTACAGCGTGAGCGTCGTCGCCATCGGGAACTCACTCAGAACCATTCCTAGTTCAGCGTGGAAACCATCACACAGATCCATCAGCTTGGCGATGGGGAGATTGGTGACATCGTGGAAACGACCGATTTGCTTGAGCAACGCCGCGTCCGCCGTGGCGAGTCGTTGGATCAGCGCTACGCGCATGGGTGACGCCAACGGCTTGAGCAATTGAAGCCACTGTGCGAGGCAGTGCTCCGTCGTACACTTGGTCAGAAACGCCCAGACGGCGTCGCCATGCCTGGACTTGCAACTCTCGAGCCACTGCATCCACAGCTTGAGTTCGTCCATGCCCGACTCGGTTGTCGCCGCAAAGACTCGATAGAAGACTTGCTGCAGCTTCAGCGTCGGCAGCTGGAGGCAAAACCCACAGAGCACGCGGGCGAGCTTCGCGCCGAGTGCCTGCAGGATCTTGAGCAGCAGCGCGCGGTCGTGCGCGTCACCCATTGCGCCAAGGAGCGTCTCAATGTCACGCTGTGCGTCGCCATCGATCTGCAGATGGCGCACGAGATGCGTGGTCTTGAGTAGGTCCTGCGCGTATCGCTCGAGCTCCTCTCGGACGTCGAGCTTGCGGTCAAAGTGGTCTTGCATGTGGGCGACGACATGGTCCGGCAGCGATACGAGCGTGCTTTCGAGGTCACGCAGCTGCGCCGCACGGAAGCGCTTGAGCACGAGCACGAGCTGGTCAGCGACCGCGAGCTGCGCGAGCCCGAGCCGCGAGAGAATGCGCAGCTCCGCGGCCGCGCTCGCCGTGCTGGCGTCGCCCATGGCGGAGTTGGCGGAAAGGGGAGTCCTCGGTGCGGATACAAATAGCACAAATGTAAAGAGCCATGACGAAGCCACCACGTGACAGTCACTCCCACTGAAGACGCCTGGTCATTCGCACTGTGATGGCCTGGAGTGTGCGTGCCCAAGGCGTGTGATCTGCCTCTCATCCATCGCCACTGGCGATTCGCCAGGGAGTGGGAGAATGCATCGCTAATCATTTATGATTGGCCATAATTATTACTGAAAGAGCAATTTTTTATCAATTGATTGGTTGAAACATGTCAAGATCTAGTTGGATTGGCCATTATTCGATTTCCTCTTGGTTTGACGGAGATCGAGGGCGGGGAAAGCAGCTATCATGGCGTCATGGGCGGCGCTGAATGCGGACTCGGCGCCGCGCGCCGCACTGGAGGAGGCTCGAGACGGCGCAACGCAAGAGGCTCAGGACGCGCACAACGCGCTGCTCTACGGGCGGGCGCTGCGGTTCCAGCAGAAGCAAAAGGTGCGCGTCTTGCCCTCAGGCAGAAACGTTTCCCTAAAGGTTAGTCTAATCTGTCCCATCCCATCGCAGGTCGACGAGGCCAGCACCATTTACACAGAGCTACTAGAGGTACGTCAAGCCCCCTTGGGGGCATGAGTGTCGAAGTCTTGATGCTGACGATGGGACCTGCATGTAGACATCGCCTGGACTGAGTTCTCGGCTGCGGTACTTGTGCGCGAAGAACCTCGCGACGTTGGAAGCCGAGCGAGGCGCGTTTCCACAAGCGCTACAGCGGTACGCTGAGGTACGTCAGACGACAGGCGATTTTGAGGGTTTATACCTGCGAGCGACGAGTGCTAATATTATTTGCGAGCAGGCGTTGGCGTTGGACGACACGGATGTGCTCGTGTGGTATCAAATGGGGAAGACGGCGTTGGAAACGGGACAGTGCGTACTGTGGCAATGTCACCGCTCGCGGGAATTACGAACGTTCAACATTAATTGTCTGTGTGTGCTGCATGGCGTAGGCTGTGGCTGGCGCGACAGGCGTTTGAATCCGGATTCCAGTTGGACGCCACGTTCTGGCCGCTCCCCCACGCACTGTGTGATGTGCTTCACGCTCTCAACGATGGCGCTGCGTACCAGCGCGTCGCACGATATCTACTGGAGAAGGATCCGAGTGCCGGGCGCGTCGGAGGGCCTTTGCAAGTGATGGACAGCACCGTCGATCCAGAGTTTCGCGCATGCCCATCGCAGTCGAAGCAAACAGAATCGACTCTTAAGCGACGGACGCCTGCGCTTGACGCGCTGGGTTCCGCAACGAAGAAACGCAAAGCAATGGCCGATGCGCGCCGTGAGCAGGAGCAAATGGCGGTGAGTCGCGCACCGCTCAAGTACTTACTCCAACAAAGCTCCTGGCTCACACTGGGGAAGCTACTCCTGGAAGCGTACGATGACGTCTCAAATGAGCACGACCAAAGCAGTGCCGTGTTCACGCGCCGAGTCTTCGTCAGTGCGGATTTCGTGGACGAGCCCTCTGCTTCAGAACCCTCGATAGTTGACACGATCAGTGCAGGCGCAGCTGCGGCCCCCAATGCTGCCAACAAGCCAGTGGATGGGAAGTCTGCCATCGTGGTGGACCTCTCGGTCGATGACAATGAAGAGAAGCCTGGTGATGGGACCTCTGTAGAGCCGATCGAAGTCGACGAGGGAGATGATGGCGATCAAGACGATGGTGGAGCCAGTGTGGTCCAAACGAATCGACGCAAGTCGCGTCGTCATCAAGAAAAGCTTCGCGAGGAGCACGCACTCGCAGCGAAGCTCGCCCGAGAGAAGAATCTTGCGTATAGGCTTCAAGCGTATGTACCCGAGGTTATGAGCGGAGACAACGACTTGGTGTACCGTGAGATCGTCTTCCGGGTCGACGGCGATGCGGTAATACTTGAGTACACGAATGGCGACTTTGTCCACAAGTTTGAGAATGTACTACCAAGTGCCCCAGTGGATGAGAGTGCGGACGCTGAAGACACGACCAAGGAAGGTGACGGTGCTAGCACGAGCAACGCGTCGAAGACTGTGGACGGGGAGCAAATATCCAAGTTTGTTGCGAGCATGATGGCAAGCACGGACGGCGTTGATATTGTGCGCTTACTGCAAGCGTATCTTAATCAGTGCGGTGCGTGGGCAGACCAGGCATTGGTGCCCATCTCTGAAGAACAAGACCAGACGCTACATTTGGTCTGTTTATGGGCAGAGAAGGTCGTTCGAGGTCGTCTGGATGTAGCTACTCCCACGACCCCTGGGCAGGCAACTGACAAGCAAGTGAGAAGTTGCGTGAGTATGAGTCGGCATCCACAAGACGGATTGACCATCGACGCCCGCTTGTTTCTGCTCGAGCTCCACTTGGATAGCGCGATCCATCACAGAGTACAGCAAGGGCAAGTGAGATCTCGAAAGGCAATGCGATCGTTCGTTGCCCAGCTGGACGATATCGTCCGAGACGCGCAGGAGCTGCTGTTGGATATTTGCTGGAGTACCAACGACGACGGCATAGGCTCGGGTGATGAGGCCAAGAAGTCATCCCGACTTCTCGGGCGCTTGTTCTGGCTGAGTGGAATCGCAAGCGAACAGCGTGGGAACACGGCCGCAGCGAAAGAATACTTTGCCAAGTGCAAGCAGTCACTCGAAGAACTGGATCAAGGTGCGGTCGTATCCCTTCCGAATCTGCGGTCCGAAACGACGCTTTCCCTTCCGTCGCTGGAGCAGAAGATTACGGGGATGGAAATCTCCAACGTCTGCAACGAAGTCCAAGAGATGGCAACGACGTCCCGTTTTGACGAAGCCCAAGGCAAACTCCTATCGCATTTCTTCCCAGCTAACGGTCAAGCATCACGGATCAGCGAGTTACTGGAGGACTTCGCAAAGCAACGAGAGGAAGACCATGGTGATAGTGCTGGTGACGTCGACACCAGTGAGAACAACGTCCTCGAGCTGCTACTCGAAAGCGTGGAAAATTCGGCGTCGTCGAAGTGCTCAGACAAGATCTTGATTCTGTTGGTGGTTCTCTCCAAGCTGCTGGAGGCCGTGATCGAGAACCTCGAGAAGGTGTCATCGCAGCCAAAGAAGGCGGACGCCGAGAGGCACACACTGAGTATTGCTGTCCAAGCAATCGAGCTTACGGTGGACAAGCTGGCATCAGTGATTGTTGGTCAATCCGACTCCGAGTCGGACTCACCTACTACTCAAATCTGCTCGCACACAAAACAAGCTGTCATGGCCGTGGTCACCGTGCTTCTCAAACCCAAGATTCTCTTGCTGTTCGATTCTCCTCGGGACGTTCTTCAAGTTATCCATGAAATGACCGACCAGCTAGCTACGATGGCGGCTGACACCACCTTGGAGTCGAACGTAACCGCCGCGTCCAAAGAAGTCTTTGCTCCATTGGTCGTCGCGGCAGCAACATCATTCCGAACGATTCGGTCGCTTTCCTTCTCGGACCGTCAACGAATGCTGACTGTGTTGACGGCAACCACTGCCAATGCAAGATCGAAGAAAAGGCAATCCGCTCGGCATGACCGTGTGCGCGCTTACGTTCAGACTGTTGTGGGCTTGCTTGCAGGCCATGTCCAGCTTCTCGTCTCTTTATCACCGGCAAACCAAGTCAAGGGATTGATGGAAGACTGCTGCCCGCTGCTCAAGGAAGAAGAAGAAATGACTCGACGCCATCACGACGGTGACAAGGCCGCGAAAAAGACACTCGTTGTCGGCGCTCTTCTCTTTCTCCAGCTCGTTGAGGCAGTGTTGTCGAAGGGCGTAGACAAGGTGTCGTCGCTGAAAATAATGGTTGGACTCGTCCGACTATTGCACGAGCGATTGGGCGAGTACGAGCTCTGTTCACTCGATTCCTTTGACAAGGCCATCGGCATCGGCAATTGCGTGGGTAAGACGTTCGTCCAAGTTGCAGCGAGTTTTCTCCAAGACCGCTATGCAGATCACAATGCCATCGAGCTCGCGAAGAGACGTCACAAGAGTCGAACGCCTGAGAAAAAGCAGCCAAACGAGAACACTGACACCCACAGCGACTTCGAAGCAAGTGGCGATGAAGGAAATGGTGCGGAGGACGGTGACGAGGAAGAGGGATATGAGCACACGTTAGCGCAGTGCTATCGATGTCTATACGACACTCACATCCTGCCCGGTAGTCTAGACCACAAAACCGGCACGTCCATTGCTGATCTCGACAGTGCATCGCCGAAAACGGTCCGCCACGTTGCGCAACTTGCGATCCCAATCATGCTGAGGCGACCGCCTCGAAGCAACGCACAGAAGAAAGACAATTTGAAGATCCTATTCGCGATCCAACGCTCAATCGACTCGATAGAAGATGCGAGTCAGCCTCCTGCAGCACCACCACCCCCGTTACTGCTCGAGTACCTCTCGCCTCGAAGTCTGCTGTCTTGGAAGGGAGAGGCCCCCGTGGCTGTGCTGGAATTACAGCCTTCCGCTCGCGTGGATTCTTGCTTGGAAGATCTATGGTTTCTCCTTGGGGAGAACTTTATTCTCCACCGCGTTCGTAAGCGAAGCAACTTGAGTGAGCTCATTGAGATGGAGCGAAAAATCAAGGAGCGGATCGCCTACTTGTTGAAGGACGTCCAGCACTATCGGCCACGTCGCATCAAGTCATGGACACGCCTGGGGAGATCAACGAAGGAGCTCTACGAGGTCGCCAGTGACGCATGTGCTCTCATTCTAGGACGGAAGTGGAGAAAGCGACACCTCCTTGCCACCCACTCGGTTAGCGACAGTGACGCAGGTGGCGATGACGTCCAAGAGCCGCTATCATTTGAAGATGTCGTGCTGAGCTCGTCGCTTTTCGAGAAGATGAAGGTCTGGCACGAACTCGACGACGAGTCGAAGAAATCAAGCTATCGCGTTCGCTTCCAGAAGGTGCCGATCGTTGCGGACAGCGTGGAAGCAGAATCCATGCCCCCAGCAACGGAGTTTTCAATGGAGGTGATGGCTGATCATTACTTGGCACAAGTGGTTGAGTTCTCGAGAAGATGCTTCACCATGGCAGCTGCTCTCGCCACGCGCCAAGGCCATAAACAAGATGACGACAAGGTTACTAAAGACGAGAGCAATGGAGTTTCCTCACCGGCCGAAAGTGATGAAGACGTGGTCGAGTTGATGCAGACGGCTGTGGACTTGTATGAAGATTGCGGGTTACTCCTGTACAACCAACTGCGTGAGTTCTCGGTGCTCCGCCACGATGATGAGATCGCATCGTCGGGATCTTTTCCAACGAGTCTGTACAGCCAAATTCTTGGTGATACCCTCCAGTGCTTCCAAGATGGACTCGTACTGAGCACCAAGAGCGACGCCGAAGCACACGACGTGCGGTTCCGACTCCACTACATGATCGGCAAGGTGCTGAAGAAGCGCTTGTGGTTCCAGCAACGACCGCCACATGAAAAAGGTGGCGCTGAAAGTTCAAGGCTTGCGATGCCACCCACGACGCCAGGAGATGTCATGAAGTGCTTTGCAAACGCCGAAGAGGAGCACGAAATGGGCAAGATGGATAAATCCATTGTCCACGCCTTCTACCAGCTGCAGGCGACGCGCCTCATGCAGGTTCTTGACGAGCCGACCGCGGGCGATAGCCTTCGCCTCGCGTGCGATCATTTCTTTGAAGAGGCAAGTGACGAGGACAGTGAGGACGACGATGAAGACATGGGCAAAGGAGAAGAGAAAGAGGGAGAAGAGGGATCCGCGACGAAAGTGGGCACCGAAGATGTCGCCGCTCTCTTGAAGGCGGCTGCGGAGGAGCAGGAAGGAGCAGACAGCAAGGATCTTCTCCATCTCGCTCAAGGATGGCTCTTTGTCAATGTACTCGACGCGCTGGAATCCATCTCGGATGAAGATCGATACTTCCATGCGTCGAGATACGCGCTCGCGAAAGCCATGTACCGCTACAGCGACATCGTCGAGCGGTTGTCAGCGATTCGAGACGACCTGCCCCTCTCGTCTCCGTCCACATCGGCAAAGAACTGTATCGCGGCGTTGGCAGACAGGAAGGCAAAGAAGAAGAATGACGGCAAGTCGCCTGCCGAGATCGCTTTGAAAGAGATGCATCCGCTCTTTGACAAGAGGCGTCCACAAGTGGTGGCCATTTGGCTCAGCGAACACGTACCGGCGTCCAAGAAGTTTGAAGAGCTCAACCAACGCCAGCTCAAGTTTGACTTTTGTCGGCTCAAGTACTTTTCGTACTTCGTGCGTCTCTTACAAGAAAGCGAGGCCTACGCGCGGCTGAAAGAGATCGGATCTTGGGTTCTTGCCTGCAAAGAAGAGCATGACGCGATCGACGAGATGCTGGGCCTTGTGCTCCATGCCCGCGGCACCGTCCAGCTTTCCCGACTGCGAGAGAACGTGTGCACCGAGTTGGTTGACCAACTCGAGCGGCACCAGAAGACCAGGCACGAAGCACGGTTGCAGTCGAACGAGTCGGTGGTAGTAGCAAACGCAGATCAAGCCCATCAAGACGACACGAAAGAGGCCCAAGATTCCGAGTCTGCCAGTGAATCACTATTGAAGGAGTTGAGCAAGGCCTACGTCAATTATCTCGACATCGCGCACGCATCTGGGCGGCTCGCTGCGGTCGTGGCCGGTCCCGTGCTGCAAGAGCTCGTCGCGCTCGCCGAGTTTCCGATCGTGTGCTTGTGCCTGGTCGGCACGACCGAGTTTCCCAAGACGTTCGACGTGCTGAGCCGTGATGACGTTCTCATGGCGCCTTCTATCGCAACACTGACGTTGAAGCTTCGCGCGGTCTTACTCAACGACCCGTCGCCTCGCGCCGTGACAGCATGCACATCCGCCGACTGGCAGCCGCTTCTCCACGCTGCGCGTTCCTTCTGCGAAGACCGATGGCCAGAGCGTCAGAGCAGCAAGCAAGCGAGCGCGGGCAAGAACGCACGCAAGGCTCGGCTAGTAAAGGCCTCTGCATCAGCCAGTGCGGCAGCACACGCGTCTGCTCCACCCGCTACTACGGAGGCAGTGGGAACGTCGGCTGATGCGCAACCGGTTCCGATCGGCACAGCAAAGACGCCAGTCGGTGGTGCTCACGCGACTGTCTCGTCCGAACTGAAACCGTCCGAGATCTAGACGCACTTCCGAGCCAGAGATTTTTGCTGAGCCCAATGTACGTAAACGTCTCTGTCCAATATATAACGTGTGTATTAACATCCCGCAGTCATCCATAAATGCCAAAACGCCTCGACGAACAAGAAAAAAAAGAATCTCAGCACTAAGTACGAACTGCTGGCTTCTTTTTTTCTCTTCTTTCTAACTTGCTCATGCGGCTGCGGTCGCAACTGCCGATGCAGCCGGCGCCGGGGCCGGGGCGCCCTGCTGTGCGGCCTGTTCGGCCGCCAGCTCCTTGGCCTTGGCGGACTCGGCCTCTTCGACGGTTGTGACCGTGATGTCGCCGGCCGTGAGCACCTGGGTCATGCCCTTTTCAAGTCGCAGCTTCTCGCGCTTGATCTCCGTCTTGAGCGCCGAGCGGTCCGAGCCGCACATGTGGAGCCGCGCCTGCTCGTCCATGGCGGCCGCAAACATGATCATGAGCGCAATGTCCACGCCGGGGGCCACGTCGAGACGGTACTTGGTGTTGGTCACGCTGCCGACAGCATTAAACTCGGCCACCTTGAACACGTCACCTTCAATACCGCGGCGAATGCCGACGACCGAGCGGCGCGCAATCCACGAGCCAATGACGTAGAGAATCGTGCAGTCATTGTCCGACTCTTCATTGACCACCAGCTTGAGCGGGTAAAAGAAGGCGTTGAACATGGTGTTGAAGCGGAAGATCTCTTCGTTGGCCGAGTTCGTGCCGCCCGGCGTGATAATGTACTCGGCGTTCGTGGGCTTTTGGTTGGTCCACTGGAGGCCAATGATCGGCACCCCAAACGCGTCGAGCAGGACCTTGCGCCAGTTCTTGGTCGCCGGGTTGCCGTCCTGCGGCGGCAGCTTGAAGAGGACCTGGCCCGAGCGCACGTCCTTGAGCTCGACCTCTTGCGGACGCGGCTTGGTCCAGAAGTTGTCCTCGAGCTCGATCGAGACCATGCGGTCCTTGATGAAGCGGCGGTGGATCGTCGGCTCAAAGACGCGCTGCGCAAAGAGCGGCTTGTGCTTGTCGTCCGCCGAGATGTTCTGGCCCATGGTGTTCGAGTCTGTAGGAGTAGTGCCTTGTGCAGCAAGTTGGCGATTCCGAAATGAGCTGCCTGAACAGCGTCGCAGCTCTGGACGGGCCGGAGACTTGGTGTGTTGGACTCTGGATTTCCACTCGGTCGGGAATGGAAAGATGGCGTTGTTGACGGACGTGGACTGGGCGACGGATACCGGTAACAGTGGGATCTGGCGAATCCGGGAACCCACAATCGCCTGTCGACCACCACACACCACACCAATCGAATGCATATCACCACATACCACATCAATCAAATGCACTGACCTAAGGCTATTTTAACCAATCAAACATGGATAAGTCAAATATTGTCCAATGGTCAGTAGTATAGCCAGTCGTTTCGTCCAATCCAGAGTGTGACTGGATATGGGCGACGCTTGTCAAGCAGTTGGTCCAAGTCAGATTCGTTCACTCATGGAGGAGGGTTAGGGTTACGATTGTGGATGATGAAATTTTGAGCTGAACTCTGATATCTCAAGAAAGGGAAAAGCAAATGGTCAACGAATGTATCTGGCAATTCCGGAACACTTCTGATAATTTACATTTTAACTAACACAATACAGTATGTTATTCAGTTGCGGCATCATGGCCCATTCCCGCCTCACTTGTTGTCTCTACAGTATTTTTTCATCATCCACAATCATTTGGTGATCCAGTATCCTGCATTGGTGCTGCTGCTCGATGTGACCTTTCGCGTCGCTTCCGATTGCTGTGGGTGGGCGAAAACCGCTCCTGAAGGTGCAGATGCCGTCCACGCAAATACGTAATATTTGACACCTACAATTGGAAT